>QVRM01004604.1:0-54355 GCA_003439945.1 Dermanyssus gallinae | reverse complement strand
TTTCTATTTCGTCCACAATTCGACGAATAACACCGCGGTCCCGATGGGCCACTACTATCCACATGCATGACGACGACGTTTCTAAACTCTATATCTGCGATGAGCACGGAAAACTGAGAAGGTCTCCTTGAGGGTCCCTACAGCTGCAAGATGTTCTCCTCTTATGTTATCTCAAGGCGGTTTTCAGCAAAAAAGCTAGACTCATTGTAGGAACTACCTACCCCAGCGTGTCGTAATAAATCGACTAGTAGTGACGGGGAGCTTTGTCAAAGGTCTTAACACAGTCAATAAGGACGGCGTACAAGTGACCCCCAGGCATCGCAAACACACGCTCAAATTCCGACAGGAGTACACGATGGGTCATAGGAACCTAGTATTCTGCGTGAATACGATGAGATTCATGTATTGCATAGCGAGTCACAATGTGATGGTTCGTGTCCTTCCGTGCTTCGATTTGCTTTCTTCCAAGTTTCCGTATCGAAGAAATTTACGTCGATCTCATAAACAATTTGCTCCCTGTATTTCTTGAGGTTACTCTTGTAGATGTTTGCTGAAGAAAGCTGGAAGCGGTGGCGCAGGTCCTCAGTGATAGGAGGTTCCACTAGAACCTGCAAACTGCAACCTATTGCTCCTTTATGGTACGAAGCCTTGATTCGATCCGTGTTCGTCGATGGCACGTATCCCACACAAGGCCATCGCGGTTATCTTGAGGTCTAATACTCGCAAGCCAAATGATTTAATCACCCAAAACAGTCAGTAGATATATGTTCTTCAGGAAGTTGCCATGAAGAGATTGAGACTGTTCGAGGCGGCACCCACCTCCATCGTTGTGCATAAAACCCTGTTCCTCCTGGATGCTAGCTAAAAGCTGCTTTCAAGTCGAGCTGCTGCCGAACGGTTAGTTTTCTTTGGCAACGGTCCCGTCCTTCCGGCTGCACGCTGTAACATGAAGCGCTACCTCAGGAACCCATGTTGCTCACTTGGTCTGCACAATCTCTAAATTAAAACATTTTTAAGGAGGTTGTTTTTAATCTAGACTATCCTCGTCCCCTACGGGCTTGGAACTCAACCTGAGGTATTTCTTCAAGCACCGAGAGCCGGACATGTCAAGATATCTAGGGTTTTCCTAACAGTCCTTGTGGCAGCATGGCCGCTGACCCTCAGCGGTATGGTTATTCATCTAATCTCAATGAGGATTGCTCAAAGAAAATTCGATCAACAACAGGGATCGAAACCGGGGACCGGTAGATGACAACCATGCTAGCGCACTAATCCCCTAGACCACGCCGCCACTTGCCAATCTCCTAGGTATCCGTTCAATCTCTTATCTACAATACTGGCTAGTAATTTAACGCAGACATTTCTTCAGATGACAAAGATGTCATTGGCTATCTCTTTCCTTTGCCGATTACTTGTAGACCAGCATTATTCCAACGATCAGTGATGGTGCCAGCCGTATAACGGCCCTTAGAGACACAGTGGAGAATTTAAGATATCCTGTCCCAATAGAGCTCCAAGTGCGGGAGTTTTTCTTGGAAAACGGCTTGGAACGTAATAGGCATCTAGAGCAACACGAGTCTGACCCTTTGGCTGAAGTAGGGCTAGCCCGTATAATCGAGACCGTCCGCGGTTAGTGCACAATTTGCCTTAAACACATATTTTAATTCATTTTTATTAAAAACAAACTCAGAGGGACCAATTACGTTCAGCCATTTTGACCAGTTAATTCGCCCACGTCTTTGCATTCAATGATTCAGTCTCTATGGCAGTAACATCCGTGCCCTACAGATTGGAAGAGCAATACCAGAGCGAGATCTGTTAAACAAGACTTTACTGTTTCGGTGTTATGAACAACCATTGAGTGCTTGCGCACCCGGGCCAGATGAACGTGGGGAAACGAGTACCTTACCGACGCTGGTCATTGCTTCCCTGCCAAACGGCTTTATTTACCAGTGTCTCTGCGCCCGGCTTTCTGCTAACCAAAATAGGGGAGGGCATCCTCTCGCATGGCCATTCATAAGGGCAGGAGAGACCCCTTTCTACTTTCTTTTCTTCATGATGTGGAATTGCAAAGAAAAGCGTGGGTGTTTTTCTCGATTGGTGTGGTAGGCAGCATTTTTTTAGCTGACCAGAGTGAATACCTATGACGAAACCTTGTAACCCTTTAGGTATACTACGATGTTGGCGTAGCGCGATAATCTGAGCCTCCTTCTGACTTTTCCTCAAAGCACTCCTTGAGCGAATTAAAGGCCGTGACCTTTTGTTAAGCTAATTCTTGTTGTGAACCACTTTTTTTAGCTGTTCCATCAAGCTAATGCTCGTGTACGATTTTTTTTTCATGTCATGGCTGATTCTTAATCCACTGCGGTATTTACCTTGTCTAAGTTGAGAACCATGAAAACCAATTTAGGAGTGGCCGTCTGGGTCTCGAACCCAGGCCTCCCGAATGCAAGGCAAGGCTCTGCCACTAAGCCATCTTGCTCGGTGTAGTATACAGGAGAAGTAGTAATATATAGAAGAATACAGGAGAAGTAGTAATATATAGAAGAATACAGGGGAAGTAGTAATATATAGAAGAATACAGGAGAACTAGTAATATATAGAAGTAGAAATATATATAAAAGTTTTATTGCAATAAGGCACTGAAAAAGCTCAACACGAAACATGAGCTTACAGGAAACTTGGGGAAGATGGGACATTATGAAGTTTAGATATGAATGCGGAGGTGTCCACTCTGTCTAGCGGGAACTCCGCTTGCATATGTCAACAATTGTTGTAACTAAGGCTGCTCATTCTGTTCGAAGCCCTTCGATTCATTCGATAATTCGCTTTGCGTATAACTAAGAGGTACAGGAAAACGATGGCCGATGCTATCATTCATCCGAACAACCTATTGCCTACAACACACACACAGTTTACCCGTTTACATGCTCCAGTTGCCGTATATGATTGTTGTAGGATAGCTGTGATATGGAACATCTTGACCAAATGAACAATTGACAGCGATGTAACACCACATCTCCGCACAAATTGACAAAATTGGCATACTCATTGTGGCAAAATCTTCTATTTGTCAAATATTTATACATTGAAAGGCCTGAAAGGTTGATTTGGCCCCCACAAGACTTTCCAAGGAATGTGTCATGAGGTAAGAGCTAAAAACTCCCTGACACTGACGCAAACTTTTTTTTAACACATATACAACGACACGTTGCAGGTAAACAGATTTTTTAAAAGGTTGTTTTTAGTTCTAGGCAATCTTTTATTTCCTACTGGCTTAGAATCGCCTTGAGATATATCTCCATGCACCGAAAGTTAGGAGAAATGTTAGGATATTTAGAGTTTCCCCGACAGTCTTTGTGGCAGCACAGACACTGACTCTCAGCGGTACGGTTTTATCATATATTCTCCATAAATTCTACAAGCCAATGTAATGGTGTATCAGAAGACGTGAAAATATAAATTTGTGTTTCGTGTTACAAAATACAGTGCGTCAACGTTAATGGTTAAGAAAAATAATTACGTGTGGATTCAATTATGTGCGACGTATACATTTATATATTTAAAATTATAATATGCCGACTTTACTTTTGAAACCTATAAAAAGTGTGCTGTAAGATATTCAACTGAAGCTGGCACGTTCTGATCGGACCTGATTTGCCGCTTGACTCGTGTAGAGGTCTGTCACTGTGGTCAACCTGAGTGACATAACTAGCCTTTTTTTTATGTGCAACTCGATAAACCACACATTTAATAAAATGTCTGTCATTTTTTTTTATTAAAGATAGATAGAACTTACATAGTATCTCACTTATATATGCGCACAGCTGTTTAAGTCAGGATCACGAAGTTCAGCAAACAGCACCACAGTCGCCGTTGCGTTTGCCAGTACTTGCTTAACGTGCTTGTTGAAAGAGAGATGTTGCGTCAATATCACACCCAAGTAGAGAAAGTGGCTCACTAGCTCCAATGGTGCGCGGTCGATCTCGATGCAATAGTTTGCTCCTGCATACAAGCCTCTTTGACTAACGCGTAAGCATTTTCATCTAAATTTTATTCATTTTCAATATACCCTCCGAACACTATTTTGTTGTCGTGTTTAATAAAAATCTAGGCACTATTGTAGCTTTATGAGTGTGACAACATCGACCTGCGTAGTCGCATGGGCCTACCTGGAGCAGCCGCAGTAATGTTATCAGAGAAGCATGTATTCCTGTTTCAATCTGTACGCTGGGCCCTGGGTACTTTAGTGGCGTGCGTATTCATGGAACATAGTGCAAATTGTTATATGTACAACTCGACAAAATTCACATTCAGCAAGAAGATCCGTTTATTTAGGATACAACTTATCTATACACAGTATATATATACACATCTATATATATATAAACGTATAGATGGTGGTTTGTACATAGCAAACATAGTTTATACAGTATGGTGGATCACTGTTGGTTGTCGCTCGTTTAAGCGCAGATGAGTCAATCGATTTATATTTGGGCCACACCCTACAGTTTAGTTTGATCAGATCGGCCTGTTCGTCTGGCGAAACACTGCGAAAACAATAAGAGCTCAGAATACGACAATCGATATTCACCAAGATTAGCCAATACTTTGGCATGCTCAATTATCTCTTATATACATACATATCTTACATTCGTACATAGCGTAGACTACATCACACCGACCTTGTCGAGCACTAGTCAGAAATGTCGTTGCACTTCGAGCAATCCTTCATGTTCGGATTCCACTCCTCCACCTGCAACCGTGATCTCAAAAAACACGTATTTTTCGCGCAGTTTGCGAACGCACTCCTTCTGCACGCGGTGGTAATCGGTCGTGCCGACTTCGATGCCAACATGCGTGCTCAGTACCGTCTTCTCCATCGTGAGAGCCCAAATGCGCAGGTTGTGGACGTGCTTGACGCCGGGAATCTGCGTGAGAAGGTCGCGCACCTCACCGAAGTCGATGCCTTTCGGCTTGCCCTCCATCAGCACCAGGATCGTCTCGCGGAGAATCGTGATCGTCGTGAAGAGCACCAACACGGAAAAGATGAACGTGCAGATCGGGTCGATGATGCGATACGACGGCCAGAAGTAGATAACGGTCGCGGCGATAAACACGCCCAACGATTGCAGGAAATCGCCGATGACATGTATGAGAGCTGCTCGAACGTTGATGTTTGAGTTGGCCGTTCGCCCGTCGATATGCGAATGGCCATTATGACCGTGATGGCTGTGGCCGTGGCCTCCGGCCTCCATGTCGCCGCTGTGCGACGACCCACCTGTGCCGTGCGAGTGGCCGTGGGGCAGGCCACCGTAGTGAAGCGAGAAGCCCATCAGCATGTTGACGAGGACGCCAACGCCCGCCGTAATCAGCATCACCGTCGAGTCGATTTCGTAGTCTTCGTATACGATACGCTCCACAGCGAGATACACGAGGATGCCGGTTACGACCCAGATGAGCAGGACGGAGGTGAGGGCGCCGATCACCTCGGCCCGATGCCAGCCATAACTCATGCGCTTCGACGGCCGGCCGGGCCGAGATCCAGATAGCAAACAAACTGATCATGAACGAAGCGAAGTCGGTGAGCAAATGGGCAGCATCGGTAGCAATCGCCAGCGAGTTGGCTAGAAAGCCTCCGACGCACTCGATGAGCATGAACAGCAGGCAGAGGACGGACGCTATGATAAGCTTGCGCTTGGCCGCCACGTTGGTGCCGCTACTGGCGTCGCCGTGGCAGTGGTCGGAATCCGACGAGTCGCTGAGGTCTCGGTAGGACGCTACGGTGTCTTTATGGTTGCAGTCGCAGTCTTTTCGGCCGTGAATGCACTTCGACGTTTCGATTGTCGAATAGTTCTGGAACTTCTTTCGACTGTTCCGCGGCTCTTTTGTCAGCGGGAGGCTTTCGGTTGTTGACGCCTTGCCTCCTCCATTTGCCGTAGGCTTCACCATCTTTTCGGTGCTGTTATTAACTGCAAAACAAACGAAAATTGTGTCGTTCATATTATTTTCACTTAGCCTTCGAGGTACGCATCAGCGTTTCAGTCGCATGGCCACCTATTTGACCATTCCTGAAAGATAGGAAAACAAACAGCAAAATGGAAGCATGAATAAAGAACGGGTACATTACCACCCCGTGGGGACTGGTTCCCGAGCGACGCGTCTCAAGGTGGCGAACGGGGGAACGCCCATTACACTGTGGTGTTTACTGGCTACATAAGCCAGCGCGGACTAAACCAGCTTGAGTGCGAGGTCCATTGGCTATAGATAAGTCAGTTCGCCCCACGGGGCGCGCCGAGCACCTATGATGAAGTCGAGCCAGAACGGCTTAACAAGGAGCCCCGACATCAAATCGACAAGATAGCAATCGTCATACCTGTGATGTGGTGTGATCGAAACGCGCGAATCACCGTACACATATGGCCCGACAGCGGGAGGAGTAACCGGCCTATAAGTATCTATCAAAAGTATCACCACATGAAGTATTCCCTCTACACTACTCACCACAAAGGTAAGTCGGGTGTGCGCAAATGCGCATTTCCTTCATAGCGCACCGCTTTATCAATCCGGGGCGTTAGGAAATCAGTATTGACTGATATGACCATACAGCTTGCGCTCTGGCAATAAAATATACAAGCTGGTTATGGACCGAAAACCATGCGTGATTAGTTGGGGCGGAGTACTGCAACAGAACTCTTTTGTGATTCAATTGCGAGGAAGTACTGCTGTCGACTAAATGCACTAATATAATGGGGAGTCGTTTTAGAGCCAATTATCCAAGCCAGCGGTTGGTCTTCACCGCATCTGGCCTATCCTTGTCGATACGGTCTTGTTCAGTCGGCGATTCGCTCTACCCCAAATAGGTTATTGAGTGCGATGTGAGAGAGCAAAATCGCTGCAAAATAAACGCAAGTTTCCTAGAGATTGGAGCGATGCAACACTATTAATTGAGGGGACTAGATCATTTAAAGCGCTATTCAGTAACTAGATACGGGATGCATGGCTTCCATCATTTGAATTCGGTGAGCGTTGCGAGACATGTACTTGTATCAGATTCCGGCAGTCGTGCAACAGATATAATGTCCTTCGTTGGGTCCAGGTGACGTCGCTTCGAATAACTTACGCAATATAGCTACTATTCTCTTTCTCGTGCAGTGTGGGACTTGACTCCAACGGTTGGATGTTAGTCCGTTGAGACCCATACCCACTAAACGCAAATCCCCCTCTTAAGCGTCACCTCTGATGGCTCAGATCTCCATAGAAAAATACTATGGGTCAGTCCTTCAAACTTATCTCTCAATTTCAGGGGCCAGTGTTCCTCCACTGGCACTGACTAAAACTAGGGATTCGTATTTGAGTTCGTGCCTTCCTTGCGTGCTTTCTATTAGTGCTTAATAACCTGCCCAATACTTCAAAATATATGTTACCCAAGGAAACAAATTTCAGATCCTAGTCTACGACAACTGTCTGTTCTGAAAATGAGCGTAAAAACGAGGTAGATTATGATGCTTTCGTAGCAGTCTCTTTGCATCCAGCGTATAGTATCATATTTTGAGAATGCTACTATACATACTACAGTTACTCGTACCTTTTACCTATGTTATGCCTAAGTGTTTTTGGAAAGCATCGTTAAGTTCATATATACATATATATTTCGACTTACGAAAAAGGGGTGAAATTTTGGGCTGGTCCATTGGTCCGCCTTGGGGCGTTAGCTGAGCATGTGCTGAGCCACCTACAGCCGCGTCGCTGCCAATTCTTGTATCGTTGGTCCCCACAGCAGATGGTAAATCGGACTCTTTCCCGTCGTCCGATGCGAAATGTACTGTTTTTGGCGAGTAATCGCCTTGCTGATGGACGCCCATCCTTCACAGCAGAAGATTGGCTACGGCTTACCAGGCAGAAGGACTTGCTAGTTTCGATGTAAATGCTGGCTTTTCATTGCCGGTTGCTTCTCGTGGCATACGGAGACAGAGTATCGGGGAGAGAGAGCGAGATATAAATGGGAGGCGTTATTGTTGAGGTATGTTGACAACCAAATGAGAGTGGTCGCAAGATGACCGATCACAGCCACCTTGCGACGACTGTGGCATGCTGCGCTTGACATGACATGACAGCTTACGCTAGATGATCACTTAAGGCAACATTAAGCCTGCCCGACAGAAGTAAAGAGACCATGCATCGTGCAAATAGTGGAAAATATGTGAAGAGCGGAAGAAGAACACGTAGAACGTATTAAACTTGTACTTCCAGTAGTAGATATCTGTAGGCCGCAATATTGCAGTACTCATGCGGTGTTTTTACGATTGTTGTTGTTGTGGTTGCTATCTTTGACGTTTTTATCAACGCTGTCATTGTTGTTGTTGCTGTTGCTGTTATAAGAAGGATTTCGTTTTGACAACGTCAGCATGCGTCACTGTGCTAAGAGCAAAGACATACTATCGGTACCTGGGACGGTCGCAATTATTCCAATTGCGAGCTTAGTTTGCACGTAGCGAGCAGACTTAAGTACGCACAAGTCTCATCGGAATAAGGGCAACCTCCATTCACTTGTAGTTAGACTGTTGGCATCTGCTGGCATGGTCTATCCATCACCTTCTTGTTGTGCAACATCCGGTTATCCAAAGTGAACGTGCGCACAGCAACTTTTTTAAGGCACTCGTCACAGACACACGGGCGTAAGACGATTTCAAATGCAACTCAGGCATTTTCCACGAGACAGTCTTGCCGACGTGGACCCGCAACACGGATAAACCACCCACTCTGAGATCAGCATAGCCACGCTGTCCACAGCCAGCCAATCTGCCAGACCTCTCTCAGGTTCTAAGTTTGTGGCTTCTCTCCATCTCGTCTCGTCGGCAATCCATCTCCACTTTCATCACGCGCGTTTGGGCGCCAGTACATACATACATGCATACATGCAGCATACGATGGAAGGCCACCCGGCAAACGCCTTTCACAGAAGCGATACTCCTGCCAGATTAGCAGTCGTTCTTTGCCCTTTCCCTTTTCGACTTTCCATTTTTCGCTCTCTGTTCCTCTCTCTCCCTTTATAGCTTTACAACTTGTTTCGTCATGTTTTTACATCTGATCTGTGTCATCTCAGCTATAAACTGCAGCTTTTGTCACTGCTGAACGTGTTACGGTCCCTCCAGCCGTCGCTAGAGGCGAGAGAGAGCGACCGGCACAAATTGCTACGTGCACGCCGCAGGTCATAGGAACCCATTGTCATTTTCGCGGCGACTAGCAGCTAATTGGAACAGTAGCAGCGATGGAACTATGACTAATGACAAATACCATTTTTAAACAATTTGCTGAAGTAACGATTGAATTTCTGAAGCACTTATTTAAAGTCGTTCTTCAATAACGTTGAGAACGCAGAGAACGACGAAGAACAAATTTGCGGAGTTAAGGCTTAGGAAAAAATAACTATTATATACTTGTACATACGCAGAAAACTAAGCGCGTAAAAACGAAAATTTATTTAATGTAGAGGCCACATTGAACTCTGCTCGCAGTTGCGATTTCCACCATTCGATTCTAAGGTGCTGTAACGCCTACATCGTTAAAGATATATATATATATATATATATATATAAGCGAAATAATTGTTCCTTAAATTATCTACACATATACAGTGTCTTTTTGTAGACAAGGAAATATCCACAAAAATATGGCGCTAACCGTTGGATGGGTGAATGCAGTTGTATTTGTAAGAAGCAGCATAGTAAGAAATTGAATTTGCAACGAGGTCTTCTTTGGGGGGTAGATAATAACGTCGCAAAACAATTAAGCGCGACTGTTCTAATGCCAGCGAGATCAGAACTTGCTGAAGGGAGCGTACTGTGCTTTCGATTCTGCTTCTGTCGCCGTTCCGGAAAGCTCTAGTGGCCGCATCACTTAATTAGCTGCATCCGATCCCGGTTTGCGTCGCTCCTTGTTCGAGTTGCTGACATGACAGTGAAGGCTCTTGTCTTGAGTCTCAAGAGACTCACGCGGGACAAACGGACATCAATAGACGAAGCAATAATAATAATAATAATAATAATAATCTCTTTCCGCATGATGTCAGCACTTAGAATCGGCGCTAGCGTCTGCGAGCCGTTTCAGTGCAAACTGTGCGGGGAGATGGTGGATTCCAGTGGCCTACACCCACTGAGTTGCCCGAAGAGCGCCGGTAGATCGTCCAGACATGCTGAACTGAACGGTGTGATCATAAGGTCCCTTAGGAAAGCCGGTATACCATCTACACTTGAACCAAGAGGTTTAGTGTCCGCTGGCGAAGAAAGACCTGATGGGGTGACCATTGCATTATGGTCACATGGAAAGTCCCTAGCTTGGAATGCAACGGTTTCGTGCACAACCGCGGCTTCCTATTTACACCACAGCTCTGTTGAGCCGGGGTGGGTAGCAAAGCACGCAGACGCCAGAAAACGGTTTAAATATGCTGAACTGGAAACAAGATATATTTTTGTGCCTATCGCCATGGAGACACTAGGACCAATCAGCAAGGGAACCGAAGCATTTCTCAATGATTTGAGTAAGCGAATTCAGGAAGTTACGAACGACCGAAGAGAGGGTCAATTCTTGAGGCAAGCATTGTCCTTGGCCGTTTGCAGAGGAAACGCGGCATCTATTTTAGGCGCCATGGAGTGAACTAATTATTTAAAAAACTTTGCAATAATACGTTCAGACCTCTCAACTGTAACATCGTTTAACATGTAATAAAAATAATAATAATAATAATAATAATAATAATAATAATAATAATAATAATAATAATAATAATAATAATAATAATAATAATAATAATAATAATAATAATAATAATAATAATAATAATAATAATAATAATTAATACACGGAAATCAAATGAAGCCTCAGCAACAGCAGCAGCAGCAGCAACAACGACTTTAATACGAAGCAGAATAAATAAAGAGAAGAAGAAGGAAAATAAACAACAACAATGACAACAAAAACTCTAGGACAACGTTGTCAATCTTCTACGACGCCCGGTCAGCCGCTTTGCTATCCGGCCAGCGTGAGAGACAAGAGCAGTGGCTGAGATGGAACGGCATGACGCATGGGACGTGACATGCTGGCCGTGACAGTCTACCGGAGGAACAAAGTTGTTGTTTTTTTTCCATCTCGTGTGTGCTGATCATTCGGCACAGTTGTACTGTTGATCTTACTTGTCGAATCATAGCAGTTACATTTTTCAGCACTGCTGTTTAACGAAAATGGTCGAATAAGCAAATTTTACCCCGTATTGATTCTACGAATATAATTTGCTACAAATGTTGTGCTCAGTTGCGCATGTACACAGGTAAGGTTAATGTTGCCTTTATCTATATTTTAGTGTCATCTAATAAAGAGGTAGCCGGAAATAGTATATTTATAAATCTATATATTTATTGTCTTCTTTTTATAGGGGTTTATTAACTATATAGTAACAAGAAAAATATGGAAGGTCATGTATCTACTAAGATTGACATATGCAAATGTCATGCTGGCCAACGCGGGGTTTGGGAGGAAGTTAGAAGGACTACAAAGAGAAATGAAAAATTTTGCATTGGGGTGCCGTTTTAATTGCGCCAGAGAGTTTTTTTTGGGGGGGATACGGAATTTCTAAGTAAGCTACGATTTTGTATTAGGATAAAGAATATCACAAATAAAATATGGTTTAAACAGATGCAGGTGGTGAAGACGGCACTAGAGGTAAAAGCGAGAGTGGATCGCAGAGTACAATTCGCTGCTAAAAAGATTGGGTACAATAGTCACCAATGGGCAAGAGCGAAGGTATCGGAAGGAGTGGTAGAATCAAAGGTAAAAAAAGGCATGGACGGCGAAATAAAAATTGACGATCGGGACCAAACCGGGTTTAGCACATATATATGGAAAGTAAAGGCGGAAATGAGCGGAGTAGAATGGGTATGGGACAATTCAAGAGGGAGTGGGCTATTTGCAAATGCCAGTGCAGGAATGTTAGACACAAGAATACAGCTAGCCAAATATGTGGAGTTGGAAAGTACAGAATGTCGAGGTTGTGGGTTAGCCAATTGAACATGTTGTAAAATAATGTACAGTTTTTTGGGAGGGGAATGAAAGACCTGTCGGAGGCCCTGTCTTTAAGACCAAATATTGGAAAGGACCAGGCCTATATTACAAAGGAGAGATTGCCCCCATAAAAGGCAATTACTCAATAGGTAATGACGAGGATACATTTGTGATATAAACGCTTATATATATATATATATATATATATATATATATATATATATATATATATATATATATATATATATATATATATATATATATATATATATATATATATATATATATATATATATATATATATATATATATATATATATATCTATATAATCTTTGTTTGGCAAATACTTTTGCTGTTCATGGAATCTACTCGTTTAGGAGGCTTGCTCCCATCTAGGCATCATCCGCGTAGAAAATACAGTTTATTCGCTTCTGCGAAGGCGAGAAAATTGTGAGCAGAAAAGTGCAAATTTGTATTGTTTTGCTGTACGGTTTTTAAAATATTCTAACCCTGCTGTATCCTGTCGAGACATCTTCACCGTCTTCAGGGACTACTCGATCAATAAACTGACCTTCCGATAATTGTTTGCCAAGTTTTATGGTGGGGGTTTTAACCTGAACGATGAACCATTGTCGGGTTGATCGTGTTTGTTGGAAGAGGACATACTGCCCTTAAAGATGCAAATAAATCCAACGGATATAACTCAAAAATGTTTGCGAGGAAAGTTGATAGAGCAATATTTGTCTGGACACTAAAAAACGTATTTTTTGTTTCTTAAAAGAATTTCTAAGCTCTGTAACTGGATTCCTCGGAAACTATGTAACGCCCAACGAATTGAAACGTATGTGTGCCTGCACGTCTCTTCTAGGCTTTCTAGGCAAACGCCATCGCCAAAAAAGACAAACTTCGTTCCGGGACCCCATGTGTAGTAGTCGGGAGTAACACCAGCCTTAAAAAACATACGGCCCAGGCTGGGAAAACAAGACTTTTACAAGGTGAAAAGCTGGTTGATCGTTGGCAAGATATAACTAAAAGAGAGAAATACTACATTCATTAAATGAATCCACATATTCTTGCATATTTGTGTTTGCGCTTTAGGCAAAAACAGAAAGAAGTTTTGCATGTACCTAACATATATATATATATATATATATATATATATATATATATAAATATATATATAAAGGTGGTGCGGCGGAGGTAGCGTAAGACATTAGTATTGTACAGCGTGGGTTGGATCCTAATACTACAAAAGATGGGTCTACTTGATTTTATGTTGCCCAGTAGTTCATATATATATACATCTATATATATACTTTTGTATCACGCCTATATATATATATATATATATATATATATATATATATATATATATATATATATATATATTCCAACTGCTGCTAAACAAATATATAATCTACTCATATATAAATATACACACACTATACTTTACACCCGTGAGCTTTGTTCTATTTGGCTCGTTTCTATTTTGCTGTTTACAGCGGTGACGTGAGCTCTTGTTATTGCTATGAATGGTATTTAGTGTTGAGTTGTTGTTGTTGCTGTTGTCATCGCTTGTCGCGTGCGAGTAGTGATAGCAAATGAGTGATATGTGGGCAGAGGCGCCGTAGCAATGATGCCAGGTCGGCCGACAGATAATGTGAATGACGGCGCCACATCGAAGACGGCGAATGGCGAGCGGCTGCTTAGAGAGCAGAGGAGAAGGGCCAAAGAGCAACGGAACCTGGGCACGGAAGGCACGGATCGAGGAAATGAGATAGAAGCGGCGGATAGCCAATTGCAGATAGCATCTTGCTTCGACAGTCATTGTGTAGCAGGGCGGTGAAGACCTCGCAAACGCTGCCAATTAACCATTGGACTGCACTCGATAATGAACTTGAACTTGTAGAACTTTGATTTTGCTGTGCAAGTATGTGCGGTGTATATATATATATATATATATATATATATATATATATATATATATATATATATATATATATATATATATATATATATATATATATATATATATATATATATACATATATATTTGTTTATATATATATATATATATATATATACACACATTTTCGTGCAAATTCATCGCTTTAAAGCCGGATCGTGCAATTATGACTCGTGCAATAATGATGATTCAGATTTGGAATAGTGGGAGTTGTTGAAGAAGCTTTCGTTCACAAACAGCTACTACAGATGAATAAGGCAACTGGGGAGCTGTTGCAGCCTACGTCATTGGCATTTTTTTTCCGAGGTTCTGAACCAATAAGTCTTAGAGATATGCTTAGGTGTAGACGGGCTTTGATAACGCAAGAGTATGTTCTACATTGCAAAAACGAAAAAAATATGCATCGTTGTCTGCGAACAACATAGAAGTGAATCTAACTGGTTTACACTGTTTTGTAAAGAAGGTTTTAAAAATACTTTTCGACTGTGCAAATGGGTACGGTACAAACTTAGCGATTATTTCAACATATAGCTCCTCTAGACTGATCTTAGATTAGAAGGAAAGTCAGCTATCGCAATTAAATGGCATAATTCCTATTTTTAGACATAACTTTCATGCTCGCAAATGTCATGCTTGTCACGCATGCACTGAACAAATCAACATCACTTGTCTAGCGTGGATCAAAGTCGATACATTATAATTGTGTTTCGCGATATAACAGCCGCAACAGCTAGATATGCACACAATTGACGTATATATATATATATATATATATATATATATATATCAGAGACTGTAGGGAATACACTTGAAGCGCACGTAGAGCTAAAGACGCCTGGCAATGGTTCCAAGCTAAAGACACTCCGCAAGAGCTCTATCACTTGTCGTTAGTAGTCAATACGAAATGGATAGACTAACAAATAACTGTCGCTAGTCAGCACGAAACGGATAGACCAACATAAACGCAATAGGAATCATGATCGTCATCATCGCTAGAATATTATGAATAAAAGTCGCGCTAGCTTGCCAAATCGAGCATACCTTTTTTCGTCAAGTGGCCTTCGTCCTGCGCTGTCCTGCCTATTCAGCCAGTCGCTGTTTCTTAACGTGCTCAGCTGTGTCCTGAACGCGCGCTTAATTGTAGCGTGCGGCGACGACTTTGTCGATTGATTTTTCTCGAGGCTCCAGATTCCGGATCTGTGTGTTCTGCGGCACGACACTTTGCGCAATATTGTTTGTTGCACTCCGGTCACGTCCGCAAGAATGACCGTGTGGCTTCCGCTGGTGTCACACGCTCGCTAGTTATTTGCCCTGGCTGTGCAACCAGCCAGCCACACACATGGAAGAATAGCTCCACCTTGACCGTATGTATGTATGCCTTGTGGCTGTTATTCGTTGTTCGAGTGCGTCTGCACTTCAACTTGTTTTGTTCTCACTCAACACGACTGCACGTCACGTCCGACGTCGGCTGCACTGTCCTGGTTGGTGGTGGTGGCGGTGGTGGTCGGGAGTGTGGGATGACGATGTCATGAACCTCGACGAGCCGTGTCATGTCACGCGACGACGCTGTCGACGCGTATTTATGTCCCGCGCTGGCGGCTTCGGCGTCGGCGTCGGCGTGCTGCGACGTCACGCGTTGTTTCCCGTCGACGGGACGTTAGACCAAGACAGTTTACCACGCTCAACCAGTTCATCTCTTTCCACTGACCGCCAGATAGCCCGGCATGCGGCGTAGCCCGTTAGTGGTTGTCGCGCGGGGTTTTTTTTCACCCCCCCCCCGGAGAAGGTGTTTTGTCATGGCCCGTTGTTGTAGCTGTTGACCGAACAACAGCCGCTGCCGCACCGACCATGGTGTCGCTGGCACCCACGAGCGTGCAGTGTGCACCACCACAGTTGCTTACACTCGTAGATAACCATGCTGATGCTGATGCTGCTGCTGATGATGATGACGATGATACTGATGATGATTATAATAATGACAAAACTCCCGGCTGTGGCCATTAGTCCCCGATGGACGTGGAACTGTTTGCGTTTACCCCTACATCTTTCAGTTGGTTGTTTCGAGTTCGGTTCGCTCGAGTGTGAACGTGTGTGTGTGTGTGATTTTCTTGTCGGCGGAGGCTGTTGGCTGCACGCGGCACTCAACTCCGCCGGCGGTTCCACACGGCGATTTTGCCACCCGCTACCACCTGACTTCTTCCTGCCTCTCGAGTCTCGATGACCCAGTGCAGCCTTCCTCCTGCCAAACAGGAACGAGATGGAAATTCACATAAGCTCGCCGTTCTCAAGTCCGATTACCTTCACCGACCGATGCGATGTTTCCGCCAAGAGAGCCAATGAGCAGAAAACGCAAACGGCGAAAAAAAACACGAAACACATGCAGGCATGCATATATATATATATATATATATATATATATATATATATTATTCTAACGCCATATACGTTTCGCATGTATACATATACATTGTTGACTTGTACAATTGCAAGTAACAACGCCACAATCATGTTCTAATAGTTCTACAAAGAAGATTTGTCAAAACAAGTATCTGCGAACATAACACGAGATGTTCATTGTTCAGTATTCAATATGCTGATAATAATACATTTTCTTCTTGTCGACATCTTTGTCTCTGTTAGGGGTATTAGAGCAGGAAATTGTCTTAACGATGATATTCAGCGTAGTTCCCTTGCATCCACTATGGCAGCTAAACGTGGCAGCAGATATGAACCCGTTAAACGTGGCAGAGGCTTTCCCCCAGCAATTAATTGCTCTAAGACAACCGCCTAAGTATCTACCAACCTGACATGCAAACGTAGCGACATTTCCAGCAATTAGGAGAATATAGTAAACGCGGCTTGGCAATTTGTCGTTGTTATTTGGTCATTTAACCAATGAGGGTGACGTTCCGGATATATTTCGTTGTGCAATAGATTGTCCCGCATACAGGTTAAATAGCGAGATAGGCCTCCACAGTAAGCGGCCAATATCGTTAGAGCGTATTCTGTGTTAGTTATATGAACGCGTCGTAGCTAGATCGATTTGCAGCAATACAGGTACTTATGGACTAGTTATCGAAAAACAATTTGTCGACCAAACGGCCATTTTACGGTTTTGCGGCATCCAAGGATTATACGGCATTTCACGGTTAACGACTTGAGGCGCAAAACAATAGGGTTCAGCTACTAAACGAAGGAAACCCTTTTGACGTATCTACATCGGCATATACGTTTGCCTTGCAGCCTATCAGCATGCATTTACCATGCGGTAAGCTCTGGCGGATGTTGCGCAGAAGTACCGCCTAGGCATGAACTTTATCAATTAAATTGCGTTATTTTAACGAGAACGGGTGCGATTTTCGTGTGAGGGAGAATTGTTGTCTCTCAATATGCACGAAGGTAACACCTGTCTGTCCCCAAGGGGAAATATAAGGATCGCTCATATAGAATTTATTCACTTGGTTCTTAAAGTTTTTAATTCCGTTCAATGTGTACGTATTGTGTACAGACTCTGTTTGACTGAAATAAATATGATTGATACACAAGAAAACGGTTCTGTTCTAATGAGAACCGTCCCCACGGATGACCCCGCCAATTGCTCTTGTAGGCACCCACCGCCACTACCTACCCACAATGTTATTAACCGAAAACCTGAAAGGCCTAGAGCGAAGCTTAAGAGTGGTTGCTTTTCGAAGGCTTTCAGATTATTGAAAACCTGGAATTATAGTCGGTAAATCCTGTACTCCTTCCTGTCGCTAAAACACCTTGTGACAGATGCGACAGTGTGCGGCACACATCGAAAAGTGGTGTCCGTTCGTGCCAACACATTTCTCCCCCCTAAAAAAACTAGTTATGACTGTGGAATGGTCCGATTCCTCTGATATAAGCTGTTTTTTGTTGATAGGCGCAGGGCGCTGCACTTTACCTCACTTTTCCTGAATATGGTTACGCACTCAGGGCTGAACAACCTAAGCCAAACCCATCCATTTATAATCTAAGACTGCCGACAAATACCACACTCAAGCGCAGTTCATAAGTTATTAAGACTGTATCATCAAAACAAAAAACGCTATGTACGAGGTGTGTTCAAAAAGTATCGCGACTTTTGTGTTTTTTCAAAAATTATTCATTTATTCATGAATATCTATTTTGTCCCCTTCAAAGTAATCCCCATGAGATATTATACACTTGTGCCATCGGTTTTTCCAATCTTCGAAGCACTTCAAAAAACCATTTTTTTTATCTTGTTCAGCTCCTCCTTCGATGCCGTCTTTATCTCGTCAAGCGTAGCGTAACGTCGTCCTTTCATGGGCCTCTTCAGTTTAGGGAACAAGAAAAAGTCACAGGGGGCCAGATCTGGGGAATACGGTGGCTGCGGCATCATTAGTGTGTTGTTTTTGGCCAAAAACTCGCGCACAAGCAACGATGTGTGAGCAGGGGCGTTATCGTGGTGCAAAAGCCAATTTTTGTTCTTCCACAAATCCGGGCGTTTCTGGCGGATTGCTTCGCGCAAATTGCGCATAACTTGCAGGTAATATTCCTTATTGACCGTTCTACCCTGTGGCAAGAACTCATGATGCACCACGCCCCTGCAATCGAAGAAAACTGTCAGCAAAACTTTCACATTCGACCGAACTTGGCGCGCTTTTTTCGGTCTTGGTTCGTGCGGCAGCTTCCATTGAGATGATTGAGCTTTGGTTTCCACGTCATAACCATAAACCCACGATTCGTCACCAGTTATGACCCTCTGGAGCAAATTTGGGTCGTCGCGGACAGAGTCCAACATCTCATTAGCAATGTTCATGCGATGCTGTTTTTGGTCGCAATTGAGCAATTTTGGTACGAATTTCGCGGCGACCCGTCTCATGCCCAAATCATTGATAAAAATCGAATGGCACGAGCCAATCGATATGTTTAGGTCCTCAGCAACTTCTCTAACGGTGATTCGACGATTGGCCAATACCATTTTCTCCACTTCATTAATTTTTTCGTCTGTTGTTGAAGTGCTCGGGCGTCCGGCACGCTCTTCGTCGTTCACATCTTCTCGGCCTTCTTAGAACATTTTGTACCACCGATAAACGTTGCTTCGGTCCAAGGTAGCTTCTCCGTATGCCACAGTCAACATTCGGAATGCATCCGCGCACTTAATTTCGTTTTTCACACAAAATTTGATACAGGTTCTTTGATCCATTTTTTTGAATAGGTAAAAATCGAAGACGATCCAAAACACGTGCAAGCAAAGCAGCTGTCAACAATTAAGTGAACATTCAAAATGGCCGAGCTTGTCGGCATAAGTGAGAGACATGAGTACCAACATAACGCCACAAAAAATCGAAATTCGAATATACGTAACCCGCAAAAATTCAAAAGTCGCGATACTTTTTGAACACACCTCGTACAGTTGTACAAAGATTATAATTATATATAACGCGTCACCTATGTGAAACGGTAAAGCGCAATTACGTTATACGAGCATCTAAAGAACGCATCTATCTTGGCTCCATGCTGGACGGCACTGTTCAACGAATGCCTCCGTGCTGGCATTATTCCGTCCCAATGGCTCGATGCTACACTGCTCGTCATCCCTAAAGGTAAAGGTGACCCAACCCAGCTGACCTCCTGGCGCGGTATAGCGAAAAAAAGCACATGTTACAAGTTGCTCTCGTCGCTGCTCACCAGAAGACTAAATCGGTTTCTAGAGATGACTGATGCTATTCCTACTGAACAGCACGGTTTCCGACTGAATCGCCAGAGACATTATTCTGCGAATTCTGGCCGAGGTTGGCGTCCCTCCTGCCTTTCTCAACCTTTTGATGGCCATCCTGCAAGGCAATAAAATCAGAATAGATGACGGTGTGTCCAAATTGCCCCCTTTTCTCCAGACTACGGGCGTGGCGCAGGGCGACAACTTGAGTCCGTTACTTCTCTCCGTCCTTATAAAGGACCTACCCGCGGAAATTCGGGGTCTAAGAAATCTGGTAGAGGTGATCTTGTACGCAGATGATCTCGTCATCTATGGGAAGAGTCGCTTTCAGGTTCAACAGGCCCTAGCCAGACTTCACGCGGCCACATCTGAGCTTAGACTAACTGTAAATCTGACAAAGACAGTGGCCATGAAGTTTAGAAGAGGCGGGCGATTAGCTGCTAACGATGGACTTCGTTTGGCCGGTTTTGACCTTCCCTACGTTAGTAGGTTTCCCTACTTGGGACTGCTTCTCACGTCGAACGGCCGATGTTTCCTGCAGCATATCAAGGAAAGATGCAGAAAGGCGCTAATAGCAATGACTACAATTAGAAAACCGCAGCTGCTGTCCATCCTAACGGCACTGAGACTGTTCGATCTTAAGATTGCTCCAATGGCCGCCTACGGCATCGAAATAATATGGAACGATCTCACCCCAGCCAGCCTTGAGCATCTTAATAGTCTGAAGGCAGCTTACCTCAAGCGTGTCCTGGGCCTCTATCGTTCAGCCCGAAATCGACTTGTCTATCTCCTCACGGACACCCCCCTATTCGTCGAGGAGCTAAGACGACGTTTTGACTTGCCCTCATCTTCCAACTACGTCAACGTTCTCAAAACGTGGGAGTGCAAGTTTGCGGAAATTGATGCGAATTTCTTTAGCACAGGAGCGATGCAAAACCAGGCATGGAAAGTGCCGAGCCGATCTAACCGCCACGTGGTGACTAGATTCGCCGTGCATGGTTTCCACCACGTGCTGTGCGCGACAGCTGGGTTCCATGATCCCTGATGAGTGTATTGCAATATATACGGACATGATTTTCTAACGTGCACACACTATCAAACTCAAGTGCATGGACTATGTATGCATTTATAAGTAACGCATTTTTTTAAATGCACTCTGGCATTTTGTTGCCTGGAACTGGAACGAGTCTACAAAATACCTCTTCTCCATGTGCATCGTAGTTATAAATCGTGTGCCTGTCATCTCCTGTGCGGCAGTTCAGTAGTTGACTAAGAGATGCAACGACTCCGGACAAGCCTCGTAATGGAAATGTAAAAAATTAGTTTATCGTCCGATATGTCATGGCATTGTGAAAACGGCTACATCCGCTATGGGCATATACGATTACCACACATTTGCAACGTCTTTGGCAAAATAGGTGAGCATATATGCTGCATGTATTTATTCAAGATGTCCAATGTGTAAAGAGGCACTCGTATTATTTATTGTTAACGAAACCAAGCAGCGAGCTTATGTGCCATATGTTCAGCTAAGCTGTGAGGATCAGTAATCTGGTACTTTTCGCGTGCAACTATATGTAATGTGCGCATCAAATAAACGAGTCCCCCAGCGCATAAATGCACATCAATATGTGTGCGTTATTGATGAGCATGAACACCCGCTCACAAATAGCTTAGTTTTTTTTAGGACGAAGCTTATTCACAATTAAATTGCATAATTCTACGTTTCGTTAGGATGAACCAAGAGTTTTTGCCGTTTTAATATTCACTCCGGAGGCTTGCAGCGCCCTCTAAGTAACCTCAGTATGGAAAGGTTCCGCTTTAGCGCCAAAAGCTTAATGGCTTTCTTAGAAGGCACCGAAATAGTGAATGTAAAAATATATGCGGGGATAACTCAATAAACGAATGTACCTGCCGAAAATGGCTTTTCAAATTCAGTGGTTGCGATGTTAACCTGTTCAATCAACCAGGGTCCTATCGACGCTCATTACGAGAAGAGTGCACCCTGTACGTAAATACCTGCTAACTTCGGTAGAATAGCAGGCTACAAAAATATCCAACGGTTACAACCTAAAAACTTGTGACAGAATTTGAAGTTGACCAAGCAATGATTGTCAGGACGTTTAAGAACCTGAGTTAACTTCTAAGCTCTGTAAATTGGTCCTTACTATTTGGTAACGCCAGCAAATTGAAGCACATGCTCATCTGCATTTCTTTACTTAATCGCCACCACTAAGCTTCGATCTAAAAAGGTTGAGTCATTTGCGATAAAAAAACAGGACTTCAACGAGAGTGCAAGCAGGCAAATTCTGGTCCAAAACGCATGCAATTCATAGAGTCAACCCAAGCGAAATGTCCACTCAAATAAGATTATGTTGTGTTGCTGGTGGAATATCAGAGACACCGTTTATTTTAAACTTTGAAAAAGGAATCAGCCAAATGACACGAGTCTCTTCTGCTAGGGACTTAGCCGAGATGAATAACCCAAACGTATCCACAACTAGTTAACAGGAAACGGGCCTTGTTTCAGGTGAGTAACACCAATATTAAAAATATACGACTTGGGGTAGGAATTTATTGAACACTCACCATGCACTCTGCACCTTGAGTCTTAGGACTTTCACTTAATCATATTTTCACGTTATAAGTAGAGGAACATTCAAGTCATTTGAGAACGTCCAAATTACTTCGCTTGCAGAAAACAAGACTTTACAAAAGAGGGATCGACAAGCTAGTTGGTCTTTGGCAAGATGTTATTGAAAGAAGGGAAGATAATAATAATGACTAAATAAACTAGCATGTGTTTGTAAAATCGTGTTTGGGATTGTGGCACAAAACAGCAAGAAGTTTTGCATCGCAAACTGCTCTACGGGTCGGTGAGCAGTTAAACCTCGCAACCGGAGACAAGAGATCTGCATTTTTTTGAGACAACGCCTCGACCTCGACGTCCAACGCCGCGCTGGGGCACGCTGCTGAAGTGGTCCCAGACACTCTATACGATATACATATAGATATATATACACATATAAAATATATATTAATATATATATATATATATATATATATATATATATATATATATATATATATATATATCAAAATTGCCAAAAGTGGTTGTATTAAGCTTTTTATCTTGATGTATCTTCACTGAATCTGCGATTGCGGGAGCCCCAGTCATCCTATCGACAAACCAATCATACTCGCGTGTTTAGGGGAACCATTTGCATCAGTTGAACTGCGTTTTACGTTAGCCCAAAGCAGAACAAATGTTGTATCGACGATACTTCTCAAGAAGTGAAATTCTTTGCAATTCATTTAATTTGGCTTCCACGCTCAAGAACTAATTTTTTAGAAGACATTTCTGCCCCTTGTTCCATTGGAACAAAATATTTTATTACCGAGTTGTACTAAATCCCAAAGTTTGTTAGACGAAGTCTGTATTACAAGGCACTACTGCAATGTGGTCTGAGACTCACCCAAGTTTTATCGTGACAATTTAGACTCTGCAAAACAGGACCATTCGCGCTACATTTGGCTTGCAACTTACTTCATCAGCAGGCTTTCTACACAAACAGCACGTTTATCGTAGCGTAAAATAGCTGATATTGTTCGAGCTTCGGAAATTATCATGCATCATCTTCAAACCACACCTTCTATTATTGTGCCAGACCCGCTTGAAATAGACGGCCTTGCGTTGCCATTAACCGCCAGCATGCTTTTTTCGAGAATAGACCCTTTTTTAGAATAAAATTTCTCCTGCCACTGCCTCCATTGTCAAGCATTCTGCCTTCAAGAGCCCTCAAGCCATCGAAAATGTGTTTCGTTTGAAGTTTTGTTTTTATACCGGCGTCCCCTCTTTTTACTAGTTCAGTTTTAAATTTGAATGATTTTAGTTCGATCAAGTCAAAATCACAGTACTACTAGATACTCTTCGTTTTTGTTCTATTTTTATATAGAATTATATATATATATATATATAAATATATATATATATATATATATATATATATATATATATATATATATATATATATAGATATAATATATAATATATATAATATATATAATATATATATATATATATATATATATATATATAGATATATATATATATATATATATATCTATATATATATATATATATTTTTATATATATATAGAATCGTTACATTTTTATATATGCATAGAGTTTGTTTTTGACTGAGTTCCTTTTGAATTTGGCATTTAATCATTTTTATGATTAGTATTTTGGTTATTATTTATTTAATTCATCTTCATTTTGTCACAAATGATGCTATTTAAAATATGTGCATTTCACAAACCGTTACATATTATTATAAAACTAACAGTCAGTTTATATGTATGCCGGAATTTTCGCCGTTAATATTTTAAGATATCAGTGATCCGGCCATCTGCCACGAAAACATGTTATTTACACAATCTTTCTCGGCAATTTGTTTCGACGATATCGATTGTTAAGCAAATGTTAAAACATTGGGATACGTTTGATACATTTAATATACAATCGTAGATGTGACAATTGACTCTAAACAGCAGTTTCCAAATTGGAATTAATCACAATGGAATTACAGGCAATGTTACACCTCCATTCACTAACCTTCAGATGCAGCTCCAGGTGACTAACTCAAATGACTACGACACAGACACAGCCTTGCGTATTGGGAATGTATTCGCAAAGCACGCTGCGGGGTTTCTCGATATTCCAGAGATGCAGCTTTGACCGGCTGTACAAGCGCCTCCGGTCAACCTCAAAATATCACAAGCAGTAGGCACTGGCCAGAAAGTAAGACAATTCACAAAAGAAAGTGAACGGGTTGTAGAACTGCCAAAATCAACCAGGACCAATGCGGGACATGCTCCTCCGAGAGTCCAACATATAGAGAAGTTTAGCGACAGTGGCAACGGCAACAACATCAACAAAAACCACCGGAAACCCCGCAACCCAATCAGCTGGTGCAAGCCCCGCAGGCCCAGCGGAGTGAACATGAAGCGGAAGGAGCTCCACGGGGGCAAAGAAATAGGACCATCTCCAGTTCGGGAAACTATGATGGAGTATATAGAAGCCGCTCTGCAACACTACGACGTGTCTCAGGCCAAGCGCCCCGCGTCCCACCAGTAATAGGACGACCCTTTGCATCACACACTGGGACATCAAGGGCGTAGGTTCGGATTTTATATCTAACGGCAGTTTTCACGGTCTGGATGTAATAGTACTGACGGAAACATTTGTTACGGAACATTTTAATGTTCATGGGTTTTATGGCTACTACTGGCCAGCTACTGCTCACGAAACCGTAAGGCCAACGAGAGACGTTTCCGTATTGCTGGGCCGGCATTTTAAAAATATTAAGCTGGTATTAGCTGAGGATGATACTGTGGTCATAGACACGCGTCAGTGTATAATCGTGGCAATGTATAGTGGTAACAGTAGAAGCAGTACCACAGAATCGACCGAAGACCCTGTAGAGAAACTTTGTTCTATGCTCTCAAGAGTTCCAAGTAATCAACCAATCATATTTGCTAGGGACTTCAACAAACTTTACTAACATTTGCTAAGTCTGCTTCTCGGAAGCTTCTTTAAATCGCCAGCAATGGTCACACAAAACTGGCAGAAACCACTACGACCCAACCGATATCTCGTGACCCGCTATTCACTTCACGGGTTTCACCATAAACTCTGCCATCGAAGAGGCTTCCACGATCCTGATGTCGACTGTTGTGGTGCCGTTTATGTAACCAGCCGTGCCCTATCTACCGCCTCGATACCTGTCAGAGAGCTATTCCTCTAACGCAGTTAGCTCGATGATATTTTATTACTTATCTATAAACATGTGTTTAACTACAATTATATATATATATATATATATATATATATATATATATATATATATATATACTATACATATGGCGCAATAACTAAATGATGGTGTTACACCTCCATGAGAGACGACAAAATAATTTCCTCTTTATACTTTAAGTTGCTTCAATGTGCTTCTTCAAGTAAAGTCCCTAAACCTCATAAAAATTGTAATTAATATTTTTAAAATAATAAAATACCACAACGTACTACTATTTTAAACACACTAATGCCTATTTTGGCACTGATATACTAATTTCGTTATCTACGTAACATTTAGAATCGGCCCATGTAGTATTTGTTGTTCGTTAGCTGTATTGATGAGGCGTATAATTTTAGATCATCGACATACAGCTAATCAGTTATCAATTTGGGGATAAAGTTTTTAAGATTTAAAGGAAATACTCAAAATAAAAGTGGGGATAAGGCTTGATCTCAGAGGAACGCCAAAAGGGCACGGACCCAATCTACTAAAGCTATTTTTGACGCAAGCCTACGTTTATGTTCTTTTTTTGCTATTATTCTATCTAATGCAATGAGCAGACGAGCTCTTATCTAGGCCCTGGACAACTTTCTCAGTACAGAGGCTGTTTACTTTATGTAATGTACTTCTACTCATGAAACAATATATATATATATATATATATATATATATATATATATATATATATATATATATATATATATATATATATATATATATATATATATATATACAGGGTGCTTCAGGAATATTCGAAGCGCGATATGTGGAATAGAGCTCGTTAAAGCAAATGTTTTTTTGCAATGGAACATTGTCTCTGAGAAGTCTTGTTTTGAGGTGAGAGTGAAATTACTACAATTTGTGACACTGGTGTTTTTTGCTCGACATAGGAGCACAAAATGTGCAATGGCGAGGCAACTAGTCCTTCTATACAGAAACTAAGCACACCGTCGTGTTCGTGAAATTTCTGCTTCTTCTGAAGAACATATAAGGCCGCTCAGAAAATGCGACATGGTCGCTTAGAAGAGAATTCGCCAAAAATTAAGTAGTTTAATAGCTTTCACGCCAAAAACCTCAACGTTATTACCCTACGACCACTCAGCGCTAAAACTAACACATTCAGGCAAACGCGTTTCAAGATAATTTTGGTACCAAATCTATGTCAATGCGAGCTGTTGTTGCGGAGTAATTACGATTTTTCGGAGGGCATGTCCTGATTACGTGCATGTAAAATGACTGTGTGGCGACGTTCACTACCGTCGACGTGTCGCGTGACAGCCGCAACGCGTCATTATTCGTGCACTTAATCTCGACATGTTCGCCGAAAAATCGTCATTATTTGGTGTGAAAGCTAATAGAGAACTTCATTTTTTGCGAATTATTTTCTAAGCAACCATGTCGCATCTTCCGAGCGACTTTATATGTTCTTCAAAATAAATAGAATTTTCGAATACGATGGTATGCTTAAATTCTGTATAGGAGGACTGGCTGTCTCGCAACAGCACATTTTGGGCTCCTATGTCGGGCAAAAACACCAGTGTCACGAATTGTAGTCATTTGACTCTCACTCCGAAACAAGACTTCTCAGAGACTATGTTTTATTGGAAAAAACGGATCGGAGAAAAGGGGGTTGTTTAATAAAATTGAATCTCAATTCGGCCAGTTTTGCCAATGCTAGTTGTGTGCAGGAGCATTGTTGTGGTGAACCAGAACGTACGTTTACATTTACCGGCGAGATGCTTCTTGGGTCTCGGGCGTGTAGTGATGGACCCAATTTTCATCGAAGGCTGTGCGACCTTTTTAAACTCATTAATCCAGTTGAAAAGTGACGGCGTGGTCTAGGGGACTAGTGCGCTAGTCAAGGTTGTCATCTACCGGGGTGTCGCCGGTTCAATCTCTGTAATTAATCGAATTTTCTTTGAGCGATGCTCATTGAGATAGATGATAAACCATACCGCTGAGAGTTAGAGAGACAAGGACTGTTAGAGAAACCTTATATATCTTAAAATGTCTGGCCCTCGGTGTATTGAAGATATCCCTTATGTTAAGTTCCAAGCCCGTTGGGGACGGAGGATGGTCTAGAATTAAAAACAACCTCCTTAATTTTTTTTATTTTAATCCAGTTAAAAACTATGGCAAACGTGGCAGAGTGTCACCATGAATCTCGTCTAACCTAGTTTTTACTAAAGTCGCATCCCAACCTTTGAAGGAAACTGCTTGATACCCGCTCGAAACTCTTTTTCGCTTTTTATTTTCCAAAATTACGCCAATACGTTGCACGGGGAAGGTGGTCAAACAAAATTTTAACGGGCAATCACCATATTAATTTAACCGCCAAAAGGTGAAGAGTTACCGCTTCCAATAGCGGTGAGAGCGCGCCAATTGTCAGTGGCTCATTGTGGGAACTTTTTGAACTATGCATGTATATATGTAGCCTACCCTATACGAGATTGAGTGACATTTACAGTGCACATGTTTTCGGGAGACAATTGTCGCTTCACTTGCATCCTGTATATATGTATATATATATATATCCCACAATGAGCCACTGACAATAGTCAGTAGCTCAATGTATTTTTCTGCTTACATTTTTCCGTTTATGAGTTGCGGGCGCATTTGGGTCAGATTTTCTTGAACTCGCTAGACTTAATAGCAGTACAGATCGCGTTAATTGTCTCATTCCTTCTTAGACGTTTAGTCAAGCCCGGTGGCGTGGTGGCATGCGTCCGCGCCTCGCGACCGGGGGAGACACATAGGTGCGCGGGTTCGAGCCCCACCGTTGCACATTTGTATTTATGGGGGTCTGTCTCTGAAGCAACGCGCAAAGCAGTCCCATGGACGTTAAATCTTGGCTGGGAGTCAGCCCCAAAAGAATTTTTTTCTTAGACGTTCAAAATTAACTATGCCTCTGAAATCCTACCAACAACACAATGTAAACTTATTTTGTGGACGTTTGGCTTGGGTTACCACTGGCAACTGCCCTCGCTCTCCGACCAGAATGTTTGTTTGCTTACATTGTCTTCTATATATATATATATACAAAAGTAAACTATTATTAGAGTGTTTCTTCTTGATTTTTTCTAATTAAAGTCTTAGGAATCGACGGAAAACCGATGTACTTGAATTGTTATTTGCGTACTACTATAATCCACACTAGCATCCACTGTTCGGAGTCAATCCACTACTTGATGAAAATGTTGTTGCACTTATCCCCTTAGGGGACACTCAGGCTCACAAGAGAATTAAGAAGTGCTAAATAATTTGTTGGGTCTGGCCACCAGATAGCACCTAGTGTATGGGCAGCAACAGTCACATTTCCTAAGTGAATCGAAAACGAGGTTATGAAATAGGGTCAACGAGGGTGTCTGCGTAAAGATGGTAATCTGATCGCTAACTTTAAACTCAATTTAGTTCAATCTGTAGCATCAAATCATGAAATAGTAATCATAAGTTAACCCGAGCTACGAACCCAGGACAACCCGGGGCGGCAACACCTTGTTCGTACCTCCGCTTTCTTAAGTAACTCTCTATTACCCCTCCTCGGGAAGGAACAGTGGCACGGGCGGTTGAGCGGGGTAACACGAGAAATAATTCCGAAGCAGAAGGCAGGGAGCAAGCTGATCGAGAATTGGTGGACACTGGATTTTTACGCAGGGTCTGTCGCTGCCTCGAGAGGCACGAGCAAAAAGCTTGCGACCCACCCTTCTGGGTGCTCAGAGGAAGCTGCCAAGGGGGCGCGATGAAGGCCGACCAAAAGCACGATCTTCAAGCGGCAATAGGGGTGCTAACGCAATATGTCAATCAGATATCCGCACGCTGCAAGGCGCACACTACAAGAGTGGGGCCTAGCGACGTCGCCGCGGACACTGAAATCCGTGCGGGTGATCTACGAGAAAATGCGCCGAGCTCAGCGCCACGTCAGGATAGAAACGGACGAGAAAATGGCGGTAAAGCGGGAAGAAGGACAATGCGTTCTTTGGCAAGTGCGGGGCGACTATGTGTTAGGATAAGGTAGCTCTATACTCGGTGTCCCCAGCGAATAGAACGCGAGAGATATGTTGCTTGGCGCTAGAAGTTAAAGTGGCAATATGCTCATCCAGCACAGCTCGCCCAGTCTGCCCAAAGTTTAATAGGGTGTCTTTCTTACAGAGACCTCGATGATAGAGAACAAGGAAATACGGGCTCTCCAAATAATAAGAGGAGTATGGTCCGACTAGACTCTGACTGCGGCTACGGTGAGATTCTACAGAAGCTGGTAAAGAGATCGCTGGTCTTAAGCTATGTCCGTTGTTGCACCTTACACTGGAAAGACGCTCATCGGCCATTGTTAGGGCTATTAAGTCTCTCACCAGGCAATTTCCACATAACTGTCAATCTTGGAACGGCTACAGGAGCCATTCTTCTCCACTTTTAGATTCTCTGACGCGGCCCCAGTATGCGGCCTCAATTACGAGTCAGGGTGGCCGAGGGCAAAACGCACTCAAAGAAGTATGTGCTCAAATAGCCTAAACGGTAGGTGACGGACTGCGGGTTCGAGAAATTACTAAAAGTAAGACAACTTGACACCTTGTATCCGAGCAGGCCGGCACGGAGCAGTGGGGCATATGGCGACGGCAATCGCTAAGGCGACAAGTCCATAAATTGAATGGTTAAGTGGGCTGATTGACTCCCTCCAGGAGATTAAACTAAGATCCTTTTTGGGGCATCAACCTCGTTGAGAACGAAAGGCAATCCCAAATGTAATGTATGACGTGTATGCAAGTGTCATGCTTCAGAAGACACCGAGCCGACAGCATGGTCCGTCCCTCATACCGGACATGGTTAAGGAGGCGCCGAAGGTGCAAATAAATCGACAAAGGGCATCAGCGGTCCTGGCCGCTCTGCCCCACGTAACCCGGTGGACCTCTAAGGGTCTCAGGATCTAGCGGCTAAAAGCTCGTTCGATTGAGCTGGAGTTGCAGGGGGCAAGTCTCCGACGTGGCGTCAAATTGCCCTGACCGACCAAATGAGACTGTATGGGTCAAAGAGAAAAACACGAACAAGAAAGGATCAAAAACATTCAACGGGGCCGACGCTAAATTACCCGCGGTAGCCGAGCACACCATTGCGGAGCTGCTGAGCGCTGCCTGTCGGGCAACTGCTGCTGGCCTGGGGAGAGGGGAGTCTTCCGACGCACAGAGGCAGTGCATGAAGGGAGAGGAGAGGTGGCGACGTAGGGGCGAAGGCAGATTAACGTGTAGATCCATTTCGATAAAGCAGAAGGTACTTAAAGCACGACATAGCCCAGGTCAAGACGGCTGCGCGTTGGGAACTTTTAGAGACGGAAAGTGAGAGTGGACGCTCTGGATCCACTTGTACCACGAGGACATGAAATGCTGTAGAAGCCACCACTCCCTGTCCCGCCGAAGAGGCTGAGCTAGTTTCGCGCCCTTTCCCCTACTAGCGGACGAGAGAACGGACTGTCCTCAGTGTGGTCCTAGAATGGCGGTCAATTCGACGTCAATGGCTTGAATTCGACGAGTCACGCTCGTCGAATCCGCCGGAGTCGGTCCGCATTAGATGCAACCACTCGTGTGCTTTAGCGCGCCTCCGGAGAAAGGTCAAATAGCTTGAGAACGCGGGGCTTCGTCTTCCTAATATTGTCGGATGTGCGCAATATCTTTGATTCTGCAAACCAAATCATCGACAAATCTACACAAATCATCGACAAATCTACACAAATCATCGACAAATCTACACAAATCATCGACAAATCTACACAAATCATCGACAAAACGCGACGTTAATTCTGCTTGAAGCCGTTGTCCCGGAGACCGAAGAGAGGCAGATAGACGACAACGATGATGATGATGACGATGACGGCGTAACGTTCTACAGTAGTCATTCGGCGGGCTAGCTAATTCGATTGGATATGCCGGCCCGTTATTCCTCTGGGGGCCCGCACACGTGACGAATCACAGATGCAGCGAGTTTTACATCAGATCAACTCAAACTGTCTGCACTCGCTGCGATCGCCCGTGAGGCGCTCCAGTACGAGGGCTCGCCAACAAGGAATTACCATAAAAAAGCGTCTAACCTAAATTGATCATTGCGAGATCCGCACAGTCTCCGCTGTTCGCCTTCCGGTTGCTGCTCAGCTGTACCTATCAATCAGGGGTGAGTAATTCCCTGCAGCTTGCATCTCTATGGTACGACAAATGCACAAGTAACTCACAACTAATACCCTGAATTACGACTAATAGCCCTCGCAATTGCAATGCCTGCGCAAACACTTCGCATTGCTTAAATACGCCCACCTGCACCAATGAACATTTTATATATATTTATCAATTTTTTTGGCGTCCGTGCTACAACCGCTAATGCTCATTGCAACCGTCGCGACATATTTTGTTCTGAGTATATGTGAAATGAATATGTGTAGCAAAAAACAAAACGTGTATATATATACACTTTTTTTTTGTTTTTCGCTGTTCTCTCCGGGTTTGTGAAATCGAGAAACGTAAGGCCCTGATGGAATGCCGACTCATGCAACTAATTAGTCAGGAAATTCCAAACGCCAAAACGCTTAACGTTATTGGCTCGGCTAATGCAAATCCTTCCTTGGACACTCACGAGGCCTCTCAATCAGCACTTGCCACAGATCCTTCGGAAAGCCTTCTTATGCTGCGGTAGTTCGCTCGTTAGTCGTCGAGACTGCAGTTGGTCCTGAACTACGTGTTAATCTGCCGGGCGTCTCTGCCATTCCTAACAAAGCTACTGTATCTACGACGAAGTGTTCAATGGAATTCCGAAAACCAAAGTCGTTCACAAAGCGAAAACTATTAAGTTCCTCGTCAAGGACCGCTTCGTCTCGGAACTCAGCTCTCTCTGCACTGAAACCCGTTTTGCAAATTCTCAAAGCTGTATGTCCGAAGGCCGCATCCTGTCTAAAGAAGCTGCTCGACGAAGCTGCTCAATTCTTCCACTTTTATCAGTTTTTAAACAGTTTTAATTGGTATAGTGCACCTACATAACTTCAGAGTTTTATATTTTACCTTTACTAATATCATGTTCAGGCACTGTTACAGTGACTCTCCAAGAAGCACAAATCTTCGTGGCTGTGAAGAGTGGCACGATCTCCACCTAAACAATAGTCAATTTGTGGTTATGCAGATGTTCATATGTTTTTTAACATATGAAGTTCAAATGTTAAAAAACATATGAACTTCGAAGGCTATATAGTCGGCTTCTACTCGAGCAGTGTTATCCACAAAGAAATTCTGCTCAATATATTGGACAACATTTTGCCCAGAAGCTCCTCACTTCCGTGCCTTGTTCTTGGTGATGCTAATGTAAATGTTCTGGCTGACCCGCCGCCCTCACATTATATCTTTCTCTTTTTTAGCAGGGATATGGTTTATCTTATCGATCGTGTTACACGTCTAATATCCGGTACTTGTATCGACCATATCGCAGTTCATAACTTCTCCAGTTTTTCTTTTGTCCAACCAGCGGTTTTCGATACCTTGCTTTTTTCAGATCATCTTCCTGCTTTTGTTTCCATTTGTGAGAACGGTGAGGAGAGCAAATCGTCTCAGGTTAAATCCCCCGTGAATTTTCGAGCGCACGACAAAGCTAGCATTGCATTTTTTCTAAGCTGCGTTCGTAAAGCATCCTGGCTAACCGTGTTTGATTCAAGGGACGTCGATTCGGCCCTCAAGGCTTTTCGGGACATTTTGCTCAATCTCTATGAATTCTCTTTTTCGTTGCGTACCAAAACTTGCGGAGACTGCGCGCCAAACAGATCATTTTCATTTTCTCCTGGACTGCGGCGGCTCTTCCGGCACGTTAATAAATTGTATGAGAGGCATGAAAAGGTAAACTGTTAACAGTGTTGCTAAAGAGTAAACTGTTATATCTTGATAGCCATAGTATCAACATGCCTTAAGTGCCGCTAGAACTGGCTTTTATAAGACACAATTCGAGACGTTGCGTAGTGATGCAAAAAATCTCTGGAATTTCATCAATAAAACATGTGGGAGACATAACCGCTCAGTAGAACTGCCTTCCACTTGGACTGTGTTTCCTGATTGGCCTGTTACTGATCCACAAGAAATTGTAGATGAGCTCAATCGACACTTCGCAGCAATAGGCTCGGCTACAGTTGCGCCTCTCTGCCTTGAAGGTGACTTATCACCCATTCTTACAGATCTATGGACCAGCAAGGGCAACTCATTCAAAATCTGTTTAGTGACAGACTCTAAGGTTTATTCACTCCTAATCAAACAAAAGGCGAGCTGGAGCTGTAGAGCTATGGGGGTACCCGGAAAACTTTTAAAATTAGCGGCGTTTTCTATTGCCAGTTCCCTAACAAAAATTGCGAATCTTGCGGTGAGAGTTGAGTCGGTCGAATCCTCCTGGAGATCCGTAGACATCGGCACCCCCAGGGTTCTGTTCTCGGACCTTTATTGTTCTTAATTCTTATTAATTTTATCCTATTAATATCCAAAGGAAAACTTAGGCATTGCTTTTGCTGATGATACGACGTTGCTTTTTCGGCTCAATGCCTCCGAAATGTGTTCGGAGTTGCCTCATCTCCAATCTCAAGTGGAAACAGTACTTTCGATCTTCAATGAATTTGGTCTTGTCGTTAATGCCAGCAAGACGAACATTATTGCATTCCGAGCTCCTCAGCTGAAAATGCCCCTTGACAGGAAATTTATCAGGAAGAGAATTAGTCTTCTCAGAGACCACAAAATGTCTCTGCCTAATGCTGCACGAGTGCATGAGCTGGCGGGCGCATTTAGAATACATCAAGCCCAAATGCTACGCCATCATTTCAGCGCTCATTCGCATGCGGCTTATCGGAGTTGCGGTGGATGGCCTTCTCTTGGTCTACAAAACTTTGTTCCTACCAGTTCTCCTTTACGGCACTTTTATGGAGTGGGTTTGAAGTTGTTCTCTGTTGGGCTCGAATAATGCAATGTAACAATGCTCTAAGAGCCATATTTGGCAGGCGACGCAGAGACTCCGTCAGTGATCTTTATGTGGTCCACAACCTCCTACCGGTCGACCTGCTCTACTCGCTGAAGGTTGCCACGCTGGGCTTTAAAATCACTCGGAATATTATTCCCTGTAACCTCGAGACGTGCCACAATATATGTAGGGCCATTAGTCACAAAAAAGTCTAGTCAGCAAGCCCTTGTGTCTCGTTTGCCCGTTATATGGACTAGTATATCACAGAATATTTGTCGTATCACTTCCCTGCATTGTTTTATACAAATGGTCCAGAAATGGCTACTCACCAACACATTTCGACATAGTTGAGGCACACGTGCTATTTGTGTTGTGTTTATGATTTGTGATACTTCATGATTGACTTATTTTACGGCTGTTCATGACAGAAAGTTAACCATTTATGTTCTATTTTTTTTTAAATTATTATCTTTACATTTTTTAATAAGAACTAACGCTTTGTATTATGCACTTCCTATAAAAAAAACCACGTTTTGAATCTTGAATCTTGAAATATATATTCGGCCCATTCTGCGAGTTGGTCGGCAACGTACATCTCATATCAACCAATCATAATATGCTTTAGGTTTTGAGTAATTTTTCCGGCAGTAGACAATGTGACCGGGTACACGTAGTACGACGTTAAGAAATATCACGCGATGCCGTCCCCTTGAATGGCAGCTATAGTAAAAGCAGTAGTATGCAGTATTAGTCACAGTGGCACTTAAGATGCGGGCATTGCCGACACTGCCGGTTGCATGACCCGTTGGTTATCGCTATGGCAAAGCAGCTACACAGCGAGACAGATAACTACCAATAGATAACTATCATTCTTCTCGGCCGGCAGCCTCGATAGAGACTCAATCACAATATGGTGAAGCCTCACATAACCGATTATACATGGCCTTCCCTAACGGGCAAGATACATTTTTAGAAGCTAGACATTTGTATATATATACATATACTTGCGCCAACTCTCCGGGAACCTTCTAAATATCGAAAGGCTTAAATCTAGTTTATTTATCAATTCATATTACAATATTGCGTAAGAAAACGTGTTAATTTATATATACATATATATATATATATATATATACTCAATATGTATTTAAATTTACATTTATTTATATATATATATATATACTTAGATAAATGCCGTGTGTCGGGGCGTGTGTATGTGCAGGTACGTCGGTATTCAACGTTTGCCCCATGATGATAAAGTGTGACTGGTCTAATTGAAGTGAGACTGATTAGCTGCCGGAAGGCATTGACCGTTAAAGGTCGTACGTGATTATTATACACTGTCTCGTGCGCATGGGCGGCTATGTCTATATTAGACACGCACAGAGAGATAGAGACTCCCCCTCCTCCCCCTTCCCCACTTCCCTCCCTCTCCTTACATATATACACGCACTCATACGGCGGGATATTGTTAGTCAACGGTTTGTTAAGCCGATCTCGATACGCTCATATTGCACGCGCGCTCCATCATTATCATTCGTTAACCAACATCATGACCGTTCTTCTCCTCCGCCTCATCATCATCATCATCACCCACCATCAACATCATCATCCACCATCAACAGCATCATCCACCATCAACATCGTCATCCACCATCAACATCATCATCCACCATCAACATCATCATCCACCATCAACATCAACATCATCCACCATCAACATCATCATCATCCACCATCAACATCATCATCATCCACCATCAACATCATCATCATCCACCATCAGCATCATCAACATCAATGACCACAACTGTCAGCCGCAGCAGCAGCATCCTGTGTGCTTTGATGATGGTTGGTCTTGATGATTATGACGGCGCGGCGTATCTGCCGTGTCGTCTGCAGGCGTCGTCGTGCTGTTGGCATGACGTAATCTGCTAGCAGCTTAGCAGCTGGCTAGCGACTGCTGCTTGTTGGTGTTCCGGTTGATCGTCTCCCGCCGCTCAGCGCCACAGCGTTCTCACGAACATTCTCGTTCTCTCGAGCGAATACGTAAATGAACGGCCTGCTACCGGTAGCGCAATGTTACACTTTATCCTCGCGCTATGTTCGTGTCTGCACCTTTTCCTCCGTTAGACGAGCTAGCGTTATTACCTGCGTGAACGTTTAGTGTACTAAATAGTAGTTATATATATATATATATATATATATATATATATATATATATATATATATATATATATACTGAGCAAGTTGGCTTAGTGGCAAAGCCTTTGCCTTGCATTCGGGAGGACTGGGTTCGAGACCTAACCCGGCCACTCTTAAATTGGTTTGCATGGTTTCCAATTTAGACAAGGTAAATGCCGGAGTATATTAAAAATTTGCCATGACATAAAAAACACCGTACACGGACATAAGCCTTACGGACAACCTTAAAATAATATATATATATATATATATATATATATATAGCCAAAACTTTTTTTGGGATTCTTAAAACAAATTCAGATAACTGTTTTATGTTCACTTGGTTTTGCCTATAGTTCCTTTGAGCACATCTCCGTGATTTCAATAATTAAGCCTATTAAACGAATATTGATTGCGAAAAAAAAGTGATAGTTGAAGACCGATTTGCATGAAACTAGGCTTTTTCATTCCCACCAAGGACTGTGATTTTCGCAGCTGAAAGGATTTGATCTGTCTTCGGGCCTGAAATGGTGTGTAATACCATGTACTTTCATACCGATATGCTTCAATTGGTTTTATAATGGAGATTTTGATGTAAAAGAGCGATACGGATGAAATATACTCACTTGTTGAAAAAGCCTCGCGGGAATCAACTCATTCGCATCGAACTAACCGTGCTAATGTAAAACGTTTCAATGTACGGGTGCCGCTTAGGCTCACGAAAAACCACATTATTACTGGCTTAACTTTCAATTTGCACTTTTCGTCTCGAAAAACTCAAGAAGAGGGGCTTCAGGACATAGCGCATTGAAGATATGACGCACATCGATTCCAAGCCCGTAAGAAACGGAGGATGGCCTAGAATTAAAAAGAACCTTCCTAAACAAGCTTTTAATTATAGACATCCTACAATAACGAAATTCACATGCCTGGTTAATTAAAGCGTTTGCAATGGCAGGCCTTCACGCCAAAAAACATTAAATCAAATCAAGAGCACATTTATTAATACCAAAAAGAAGCACGAAAATATTGCAGTACTATTCTTGTGTTGTTGTGCACAAAACTGTTTAGTAGTGTAACACGACGGTAATTGTAGTTCTTATTTTTATTCATATACTACAATTTTAAATCAATATAACAGAACTGCATGCTGTGTGTCTGATGTTAATACTATGTTAACTATAAGCCTTTGCATAACAAGGAAACGATGAATAGTGAAAAGTATCAAAAAGCGCTCTGAACTTGAACATCATAGATGCGTATCATTCCATCATGCCAGCACCCGCCGGCATATATTTATGGAGACCTGCCGCATATTGCTTGGCTTCTCATGGCACGACTTTAGGTCCTGGCTTTGCTTTATTATAATGTCATCTCTTTCTCTCAGTGTCAATTAGACAGAGAATTTTGAAAAGGTTTCGACTTTTAGTGTTTTACGCTCCAACAATCACAATTTAGACGCTTGTAACAGGATAATATGCCTGTGCCACAGTAGTGCACCCATTGTTAGCGCGTCCTTGTTACCGGATTTATTTAAGCTTTCTCCATCCGATTAATGTATAGTAACAGCACAACAATGACAACCATGTCGAACACAATTGCATGGCCGGCGTTTAAACTTGCGACACATGATCTGCTAATCTTGGCAACGCCCCGTTTCGAGCGGTGAGTTAGCCGCTCGAGCCACCGGTACTACGAATCCGCCACTACTTTTAATCGAAAAGCTCGTAATTCTGAAGGGATACATTTTCTATTGACAATAGATGTGATAGCAGGATGTGGTTTAATAGTTATGTTATTCTTTGAAGTAACACCGCGAATAACTATCTTAATTATATTTAAGAGCGGTTTGACAAGTTCCAGTATTATTTTTTTTAAATCAAACCGACACCACTAAAGTACTCCGCTTGTTTTGCTTAGACGGGCTACAAAGGAGCCACATTTCGTCAATCGATGTAGGCGTCTATTATTTCAGTTCGGTTCAAAGAAGTTAAATAAATAAGGTTCAGAGATTTTTAAGGAGCAGATAAAGGAGAAAATTACAAATCGAGCATAAAATTCTATGTTAAAACTCAAATCCTATGTTCTAAAGTGGTTGAAACTCTACGTACTGCTTATGGAGGGCAAGCAGTATCCCGAAACACTGTATATATGTGGTACCGTCGATTTCCCAACGCACATGACAGAACCGGAGATGAGCCCCGTTCGGGACGTCCGTTAACGTCAATAACAAAAGAAAACTTTAAATACGTTCGTGGTACCCAGCAAATAAACGCCCATCGGGAAATGTCCGCATTTTTTCAACGAGAGCTTCCTCCTTTAGGTTCAGGACCCTTGATTGTTTGAGAGAGTCATATCAGGAGACGAGTCATAGGTTTTGTGGTTACGATCGAGACCAAAGCCTCCCAGTAAATCTTCCAAGGAGAAAGTCGATCGAAGGAATTCAGCTAGAGCAAATCCAATACTAACCTTGTTTTGACTGTCTTTTTTGACTACAAGGGCATCATCATCATCCAGGAACGTTTGCCAACTTTTCGATGCGCCCTCATATATATTTCTTAGTATATATATATATACATATAAGTATGTGTGTTTTATGAGCGTATAGGCAACACTTTACGGCACTGGACGTGAAATCTCAAAGATAAAGCATCCAGGACTTTTGCGAACCTCTCTCAACATGACTATTTCGCATTACTTATCCAACATTGTGCACCTCTCGTTATATAGCGTCAGACAGAATCTTCTGCCGAACATGCCGGTATGTTGGGTTTTTCAAGCAAACAACCTTTTTGCAATCGCAGACTTCGTGAAGTAATGTCCGGTCCATCAAATTCGTATAACAGAAATAAGCAATCCGTTTGTCTCCTCTATCTAATATATTTCCGCCCTATTTCATTAGCAAAAATGATTAGCCGAGTTTCACAATTCCTTAGCATCCCATCATCCAGGCGCGGTATTGTATTGGTATTACAATGAAACCACGGGAGAAACATCGCCGCGCCGTAATCGTTTTCTCTGCTTCCCCCGTCCGCACGCACCACAGGGTGGTTCGTTCAGATGAGCGAGAGTAATGCCAAGTTTAACCGGCCTGAGTGGATGCCTCGAGAACTCCATGGCCCAGCAGGTTTCTACAAATAAGTACATACGGTAATAGACGACTATATATATATACATATATATATATATACGAGTTTATATATTTTTTAAGATTTAAAGCGTGGTCTATCATAGGAACTGCTTAATACAATGCTTTAGTTCTAACAAAAATAATAATAAATATATAGACTAAAAAAGGATCAGTTATACACAGCCATAAAATAAGTTTAGTCTGGATATATATATATATATATATATATATATATATATATATTGCAAGGAAATGTGCATGTATAAGATGGTTAGTACACGTGTAAAATAGTGTAAAGTACAGTCAATGCAACACAAATCGGCTCTGTGGCGAACGCGGCAAGCAAATAACCCGCTTCGTGTATACTGAAAACCATTTCTAGGAGTTGTGCAAAATTCTCCACCGATAGATGGCTCCAGACCCTATCAAAGCTACAACTCAATATTGACACAATTTTCACCTAATAGTCGAAATCGTTTCCATATATTATAGATAGTGCTGTGTCGATCAGTATCGCTTACAATATGTTGGATGATCTCGAAGTCGCGATGTGCAACTAACATCATCCGTATAGAAGGTATTATGAAAACTGCCTTTCTAAACTATCCCCGCACATGGCGGGCTAAGTCCGTGAAAGTAGGACAAATAATTAAAAAGGCGATAACTAGGACAAACGTAGAGATGCTCTGCAAATGCACCGGTGCATCGGGACAAGGCTCTAAACTGTCCGAGTTATTATCATTATCACATTTATTTCGCTCATATTTAGTATATATAGATAGAATCGACACTTATAACGTTGTCAGCTGTTCTCGGCATGCTATTCGCGAGAGGCAGTGCAGTGATATCTTGGCTAGACAGGCAGATACATGATACACCGTACACGCCTGAGAGCACAGTCAACAGATGCACTCCGTGTACTCCTCGTGGAAGCTCGTATTCGAACAGACCAGGTAATGATAGCCGTGAACGATGTATCTGGTATCGACGTAGCGATTGTCACATACAAGACCTGACCAGAGGTGAGAGGCACTGCAAATATCCAGGTCTCCAAACTCTTGTCGGACTTGTTCAACTTTATTTTCTCATTCCAAAATGAAGCGTCCGAATGGTACTGTACGCAGCGTCTTCAACTTTAATCGAATTTTCTCAACAACCGATGCACAGCTTAACATTACAGTACACAAAGCGGCTCCTTGGCCGCATTGACGAGCAAAGTACTCGCTTCATGTACATTGTGAAACACCTTTCAAGCAAACCAAAATTTGCCCGAGTAAGATGACCCCATACTCTGTCAAAACCTTATATTAGCCCTAGGACAATCTTGACGCGGAAGAGTGCCGCTACTGTCGGGACGGACATTATCAGAATTATTAGCTAGAGCTGGAACTATTGTGATATTTCGACGAGTTTGCAAAATTACAATTCTACTTTTGCGCGTTCGAACTTTCACGCTCAGGTTCTCGAAATGTTTCCATTACGCGCGCCCAATCAATACATTCAGACGATTGTGCATATTAAGTGAATAATTTGGTACCAAATTGGTAGAGCTGGCATTTGTGGTTACAAAGTAACTCAAATCTCCCGATGGCTATATTGGATATGAGTGCATACGTGCAACTACTATGTTCGCTTGCATTGTCAATCAAGTTGCTCGTCAAACCTGTAAAAGCTCAGAAAAAAACTTAATTTAGTGCAAATCTTGCTCGAACGAATACCCGTCAGTCGCTCTAAGAAAATTGAACTTGAAAAACGCGCCACCGTTAGCGAACGCTCGCGAACCACAAACGCCAGCTCTACCAATTTGATATCAAAATTATTCACTTAATATCTACAATTGTCTAAATGTATTGGATGGGCGTGCGTAATGGAAACATTTCGAGAACCTGAATGTGAAAGTTCGAACATGCAATAGTAAAATTAGAAATCTGCAAGCTCTTCTTAATATCGCTAAAGTTCCTGTCATAGCTAAGGCCAGGTATAACTCAGAAAATGCAGAATGTTCTACCAAATGCGCCGAAATGCTCGTTTGGTTTGATGTTTTTCACTTAATGAATGCATTCTCTCACATTCGTGCATTTTGTTAGCTCATGTCAGGACAGCCACCCTTTATATCACAATTCCGAAAAATGCATAAAAAACATCTCACTCTTATACGAAACATTTCCGCTCCCCTTTCTATGAGCAAAAATGATTGTCTCACCAAGCTTGACCATATCCCAGAATATGTTTCAGACAGTAATATCCGATCACCCTGTACATATATATATATATATATATATATATATACGCAAGTGCTACTTAGTTCTAGGACAAAATTTCACGCAGTTGCAGTGCCGTCTACTGGACGACGACAGAACAGTTTGCAATAGGTTTCGACGTAATGCACACTATGTTTCACACAACTAGCGTTTGCGACTTGTACAATTAAACAGATTTGTACTAGATATCATCGCTACGGAGTCCAGTGAGAACCAACAGCTAAATATTAAGCGGCCGTAGCAGTCTTTTTAGCAAACAAAATATGCCTGTTTTAGCACCTGCAAGCAATCTTCTGGTCCCAAAATTAAAGTTTAATAGAAGGGTCTGTATTAGTGCAGGTTACCATTCAGTAATGTGTAACGCGTATTAAAGAGAGTTACAAGGATGTACTGGAGTCATATATACACGGAATGACATTGCCATGCGACATATCTTCAATGCACCGAGGGCCAGGCATGTTGAGATAGCTAGGATTTCCCTAACAGTCCTTGTAGCAGCATGGCCGCTGACTTTCAGCGGTATGGTTTATCATCATTATTTTCGATGGACATCGCTCAAAGAAAATTCGATCAACAATGGGCACCGACCCGGCGACATCCCGGTAGATGACAAGCCTGACTAGCGCACCAGCCTTCTAAACAACGCCGCCACTAACGAAAAATTTGTAAATAGATCTTAAAATTTGAAATAGCCGGAAACTTTTCGATGGCATTGAGAGGTTTTTGCATCAGCCGCATTTATATATATATATATATATATATATATATATATATATATATATATATATTCAGACACGCAAATGTAAAATATACGAAACTCTTGTGAAATGCTTTCTATAAGCAGCTCTAAGCATTGTAGTAGTCCACATGTCCAAACACAGTGTGTATGCTCCGTGGATATGCTCTGTTGGTTTGGAGAGCCTAATAGACGCCTTGTTTGATACGGTAGTGCCATAGCATGTAGAAGAAGTTTAATTTATTTCCTTAATGAGTCAAGTGATTAATCGGTCGCAACGTTTACCCACTGATTAATTAGACAATCACAGAAAGAGCGTCTGCAGAAATGAAATCTTGTTCAACGGTGAGCAAATAACAAACTATTTGGATTCCTAACGTATCTTGAGCCAACTAAATTAACAAACCTTGTTTTCACGATTGTTGTGCACACTTGCCAGCATAGCTTTGCCAAAGCTTCACGCAATAAAAGCTTCATATATATATATATATATATATATATACATATATATCGCCATGTGCAGGATAAGAACATATCTATAGCAACACATGTCCTACGTCGAAGGTGACAAATATGTTACGCGTGGATGAGCGCGGAATATTTCGTATTTGGTTTTTTGATTGGTTGATTCACACATGTCTCGCTTGGAGCGTAAGAATTCATTCTTCGCGACATATGTGCGCGTTTGCTTTTGTAATGATTCGTGTAAGCAAACGATAAGTATAAGTAGAGAAATGTGTATGTTTGCATGTTCATAGATATGTCTAGCACGCGTATCAGAGAAAAATAAACATAATAAGTAGTACGCTCTGTTACCGTGTACTACTAAACAGACAGAAAACACTCAGATTTAGTGAAGAGAAAGCACTACACTTGACTACACTCTCGTGCTACCCTGGCAAAGTCCTACTTGGCGTGCATTACGCCCGACAAGGTTCAGACTTGATTCAATGGTGGCACCGAGAACGACCGCTTGGCTCTCCGCTCACTCACCTGTCTGTACTTGAGTTTAAAATCTGAGCAAAAAGCGGATGCAATTGACGCACTAGCTAATTATACATTTTTTTCACAATATGGGCGTTCTTGTTCTACAGTAAAACAGGGTTTAATTGTAATATACATTCTCTGTTACTATCGACCACTGGATCGACCACAACTATGACACATGTTGATTATGTCTGCGTTGTGATAGGTTTGTGTTATTACGTCGAATGTCCAGTTCTGGTGATTGGAAAGTTTAATTTGCCAATGAGAATATTAGCTGTCATAGACTCGGTCATACCATAGTTCATGATAGCCAAAAAAAAGAATCTCATATATCATGGAATCCGGATGTATGGTCTGTTGCTTGACTAATGGTCTGCCCCAACTAGTTTGTCCACCTATTCAATTGACCCTGAATTTATTGCTCACTACTGATTCTGATAAGATCGAAAATGTGTCAGTTTGATTTTACTGGCTTGATCATAAAAGTATGGATGTTGCTCCCATTGCCGACTGCCTAGACGGCATTAAATGGACGTACTTCATCGCTAATCGGTAAAATGTGGATTATATGTATGTCAAATTTGTAGATTACTATGTATTTCTTCTTCATGCATTCACACTGATGGTGATTAAGACTCTGTAGACTTAACATAACAAAACGTCAGCTTGGCAACTGTAGATCTGATTTACATGCCATTGTGGGCCACTTAACGGAACTGTCAGGAACACGGCTAGGTGACTGCTACTGTCTAATTAATGCCTCATTATGTGCCTGTTGTCTTGGCTTAATAGGCACAATGAATTTCTAACCTCTACATGAAGCAGATTTCCCTGCGAGAGGATCGTGCTTTGTCTACTGCTTTCGCGGCAGGTACCTATGTCCTGGTGAGGCTTCAGCCACTTGAAAAGGTGTGCATGTACATTTGCTGGGATGTAGCGTGGAGTCGCGAGATAACGAATGCCGATTGTAGGGTAGGAGTAGTCTGGTGGCTCGTTTCTGGTCCGTGATAACCGGTCGGGAGGGGGCGCTTGATGCCCTGTTCGTTCGGACTGAAAATGGTCGTAGGAAAATGGCTCGCCATGGACTGGAAAGGACGGGAAATGGCTCGCCATGGACCTGTGCCAAACACTCCTGCGGAATGTAAGTATATCTCTCTGGTAGTAGTAGCCTTGGTGAACCCTGTAGTCTCAATAATCTTTTTTTTTTAGATTTCCCGTAAGACAATTGCTCGTGTACGGTTTTCTCATGTTATGGCTAATTTTAATTCACTCCGGCATTTACCTTGTCTAAATTGGAAAATCATGCAAACCAATTTAAGAGTGGCCGGTCTGGGTCTCGAACCCAGTTCTCCCGAATGCAAGGCAAAGGCTTTGCCACTAAGCCATCTTGCTCGGTAGGCTTGATGATAGCATGAGGTGCATGAGTAATTGTGACAGATACCACGTCGGGCGGTCCGGGAGCAACGTAATACGATATACGCAATTTAAATTTATCCAAACAGAGTGCCCATAAATTCATAAATATTCGCACATGTATATAGTTTGTTCGAAGCGGGTTGTTCGTGGCCTTTTTTTGCTATTCAAAACGAATAGCATGTGTTTATTTTTGAGCTTGATAAGCCAAATCAAACATTCAAAACACTATACCTGTCGCAACTAATCACAACAACGCTCAAGAAGTAATTCCAAATCGGGATTTTTTTTAAAAGTCACATTAACAACCAGGCTAAGCTATTAGCATACGTCGTGCACGATCAGAACTGTTCCGTCGGCACCTCTCGATATATTTTCAAAATAAGGCGAATTTAGAAAAACGAGAACAGCGACAGCCGCTGCAGACACAAATGAAAATTTTGCACGGAAGGAAGAGTCAAAATCTCTCCTCCTTAAAAGCATAATCTAGCTTATAGTAGATCATAAAGACGGGTAGGCAGAGGCACTGGTAAGGAAAGCAATCAACTTCGAGCGTTACATGTTACCAGACAAAACAATTACTAACTGCTGCTTTGGTAAATAGAAATCCCATTATTTCTGTGAACAAATTGGCGACAGTTAAGGCGCAATGCATGCGAAAGCCTTTTTATTGCGTTTAAATAAACTATCCCAATTTGTAACTTAAGTAAGTTAAGAATCGCGGGTGTGGAGGAACTGAGTCTTAAAGTCCACTCTAACGATTTAACGATGTAATGCTAACGATAACGATTTATTTCTTATAGTGGAAGGCTCTGTCTTGGCTTCGTGCAGGTAACGCGAGCGGACGCGTTCTTCTGATAGAACGGGATATCCAAAGGATGACGGTATACAAATACGAATACGGTAAACAAACCGGATTCAAAGCTCTATGTTGTGAGCGTGCAACTTGTGTGAACTCGGCGGACCTGCAGGCAGAGTGCACTTTGGCCAATGGCATTCTTGAGATCGTTCCAAGGGCGTCGGCAATGCTGCCCGTTTTAATGTGGCAATTAATTATATATATATAATTTGTTTATTATCACGCATGTTGTGTAGAAATCGTACAGATAAAGGTATGCATATGTTTAAAAACACAAATTTAGACATAATGAATAATAGATATGTGAAATTTATGACGCACTATGAAGTTACGACGCACTAGGACGCACTTAGGGTACAGGAGCCAGCATGGTGTCCATCGCATGGTACCTTACAACGTAAGCACACACATGAGGCCAAGGTATCATGGAACCCGACGCACAGCACGTGGTAAAAACCGACAAAACATGGCGGTTAGATCGGCTTGGCCCTATCTATGGTTATGCATTGCCCCGGTGCTAAAAAAATCCGCATCGATTTCAGCAAACTTGCACTCACATGGTTTGAGGACGTTGACTGATAATTGGGCGAGTCCGGCAGGTCGAAGCGTCGTCTTAGCTACTTGACGAAGAGAAAGGAGTGTCCGGGCTAAGCGATGGACCCCCAGGACTCCCTTTGAGGTACGCTGCCTTCAGGGGATTTAGATGCTTGGGGCAGGCTGGGGAGAGATCGTTCCAGATGATTTTGATACCGTAGGCGGGCCGTTGGAGCAATATTCAGATCGAACGGCATCAATGCCATTGAAGTGGGCAACAGTTGCGGCTTTTTAATTGTGGTCATTGCTGCCAGCGTCTTTCTGCCTCTTTCCTTGAAACGATGCAGGAAACAGCGGCCGTTTAGCGTTGGATTCGGCCGTTCCCACCTACCGACCGGCCAAACGGAGTCCATCGGTTAGCAGCTAAATGTCCACCTCTTCTAAACTTTATGGATACTGTCTTCGTCGGGTTTGCGGTTAGCCAGGCGTGGTCGCGTGAGTGTGGAGAAGTACCCGATATATTGGACACCACATTTTACGAATAGGTTCTTAATAAAAACTGAAAAAGTAACGGGCTCAAGTTGTCACCCGTAGTCTGGAGGAAAAGGGAAACATTAGGACACACCGTCATCTATTCTAATTTTCCTGCTTGCAAGACGGCTTCCAACAGGTTGAGAATGGCGGGAGCAACACCACTTCCGCCAGAGTTTGCAGATATTGTCTCTGGGCACCCAATCGAAGGCGAGTGTAAAATTGACGAATGCGCGTACAGGGTCATCAATTGGTCAGCAATTTGCACATATGCACAAATTGGGATGCCGGCATTTGAGGTGTGACACTTATGTTCGCTTGTGAACCTAGGTCAAGGCGTATGTGCAAAACATTGGCCCCAAGTCAATGAGGACGAAAGTGAAGCATCTTATAGCGGATTTATGGGTCATGCTAGCGAATTCGAAATTCCGAAGAACCCGAGAGAGGAGAGTCACTCATCAATGAATCGCAGATACATGAGCTAGAAAACCTTAAGATCAGTCTGCAGCTCCAAGCAGTGGGAGTTTTTAAAATGGTGCTGTGGAGAAAACAGGCCAAGAAATGAAAAATCACTCATTCAAAACTAGCACACTACTGGGCATAATATATTCAGGCGCGCTTAACACATTTCCTCGGCGTACGGTGTCTAGGACGGCGAAATGATCTTATTGCGGGCACCGCCCTCGACACCGCCTGACCAGGACACCAGGGAAAAAACTAACAACCGTGCTCGGTGCGGCACTCTTCTCTTTGTAAGCTCGTATAAGTCAGGCTGGCCATCACTGATGGCCAGGTTCAAGTAGAGTTTGCTGATGCCAGGGACACCTACGTTGGCTGTCTGATTCTCGCAAGCTACGAGACCAATCATCCACTAAATAAGATGATACAGACTTTTGATCGACGGCCGACCATATCAATGGCTCCTGGATCCGCTCTCACACTTTCACTATAGAAGCAAATCGTCCACCGCTTTGTTTGTTGCCGTTAAGGAATAGCCACTTCGCTGGCGTTTGTAATCTCCTCATGACATATGTGCGGCAAAAACGGTCACCTTACTGCCAACTGCACTACGCCCAGGACTGCACCGGCGCGCACGGAGCAAGAGCAGCTTATTATATACAATTTATTTTACCAGAAATAAATAGATATTACCTAAAATGCATATCTGCTAATAACAAATCTCACTACAGCATGCATCGGACTAGCTTCTATTTCCTTGCATTGCAATATGTGGTATCCGGTCAAAATGACACGTTCCACAATATTTACATACACACAGTCTTCTATTTCCAAGCAGGTACCCAGTAAAGTTCAATTACACTTGCCTCTGTGGGCGCCGATATTGCTTTACGACCAGCGCGCTGAAATCGTATTTGACCAGGATAAGGTCTTCCACAAAGGTTCGTTCTTGGCATAGTTCCAGCGCCACCGTTTCGATGTGTTTCGCGGCAGTCCGAGCATATACTTCACAAGATTAGCTTTATTTTAAATATCTCTTTATTGTTGTCTGTAGTCAAGTTTAGTACAATGGCCCGAAGGCAGTAAGTGATAATGGAGCTATTTTATATTGAAAGGTTTATTCCAGTCTTAGTGACAATCTGTGCTAGCTCTCCGAGTAGCGTCTTGCCTATATTGCTTATTGCCTTTAGCGTTAAAAGACCTGGATCCTTAAGAGGTCCCGTTCGTGTTCTACAGCAGATGTACGTCGACAACGCAGCAACTGATGGAGAGATTGTGATGCTCCAAGCATCCAGCTTGTCGCCAAACCTCTAAACTACGAAAGGACTCGTGGAGAACATCACCGCTGCAAATCGAGGGAGCATAGTGGTCAATAAAAGGAACGCTGCTTCGGCAGTGTAACTGCTGCTGGGCTTTAGTGCTTTTTGTCAAAGGTATTAACAACAACGGGAAACATCTATTGGCCCCGCTGAATATAGTAACTGTATTCTTCTAACCTAAGAGGTGTCATAACGGCAGTGTTTGAAATTTTTCGAAAAAAGTAAAATTGACACCTTGTCTTAGAAGCACTTCGTGTCCATTTACATGATTCTCAAAACCAGGAACTGCATAAAAGCAGCCGGCTCTAAGAAATTATGAACCACGAAAAAAAGGTCCGCCGCTTAGTGACACGCGCAGAGGCCTGTGCTAAGTTCTCGCCTCGTTGCCTGTCTCCTGGATTACCCATACTCCTTACGAAAAATTGCTTTTACCACGAGCAAATTCGGTCAAAATTGCATCATTAGGAGTCCAATCAGGTTAAATATAGTGTTCTACTCAGTGCAGGTAACGCTTGGCACTATTTTCGAGAGCAACAAGAGCTAGCTGCCTTAACTTTTGAATTTAGTGCAGCGAGAAATTTGGCGTAGGGTGTGAGTATGTGAGCATGGGTGCGCGTGCGTTTGACTTCCCGTAATCTCTTGTGCCCCGTGTTCGTCCGGTAGCGTTCCAAGAGCGGCGGGCGACTTCTTACAGTCCGCCTAGATACAAATGAACAGACGCAAGATTCAACACTTCTAATCTAATTGTCACGAGGCATACGATTCTAACGATCTGGAACGTTACCGACCCATAAACATGGAGGCGGAGAACTACAGCGGAGTGCTAAGTCATGCTCACAATGCGTGAACAAGGCTTTAGAATCAGCAACACAATCACTTTGGCTGGTGCCTTAATGCACAGCTAATTCGTTAATGTGGTCATAGTCGTTATGTACATGTTAGCTAATACAGTTTGTCAGATATACATTTTATGACAAAGAACGTTTCCAGTGAATGTTTGTTCGCGGCCGCAATGAGCTGAGAACGCCCAGGCCAAGTAGCCACGCAACTTCTTCACAACCTATAATGTGACTGGTGACCTGCCACCGGGGATAAGTAATTTGAGAGTTTTTTTCAGCGATTATTCATCGGTATCTCCCGTGAGGAATTCCGCTGACAGTACTGGCACAATGATGGAATGGTCCCAACTGAGTCACTGCACTAGTGACGTATTGGAGGGAAAGGGCGGCGAAAGGGGAGTTCTTTGGAACAAATCTCTAAATTCCGTCTCCCAATGCTAGTGGAAACCTGAAGTAGGCGGGAAGCTTACCATATATAAAGTTTGTATGGGGACTGTTTTCAAATTAAACTGTTTCAGACTTATTTCTTATCTTAGAAATACATTTTAATATTTATTTTCTTAGAAAAAAACATTTTTTATGTTTTGCTTATCGCGAATTTTTTACCTTGGGGTGGTTCTTTTTGAATATTTCTGACTTCTTTATGTTTCCACCATCAGGTAAACTAACTCTTGTTGTGACATCGTTTACGAGCGAAACCTCCTTGCCCTCAGATCATAGGCAGTGCTACGGTTCTCAACAGAAAGTCTGTTATTAGTTACCACTGTTGTCGGTTTTTGAATGGACCTGTGATTTACTTCTATTAAGGGGCGTTGGGATATTATTGCTCAAATCCGTGAAAAAACTATTAACACGAGTATTTATATCACGGGTCGTGTTTAGAAGATTGCATAATTTAAAAACACTTCTTGTGCACGGTTCACCCGTGCATACGTTTCCATAAGTTAAGGGTACAGATCGTAGGTCTCAAAGACGGCAGGACGTCCAGTTTGGGCAAGGGACCTTTTACAGCCGAAATTCCAAGATCAGGTGACGATAACCCTCCAATCAAATGCCAATTTAGTGACTGGAAAGCTACTACATAAAAATACTACGCTGGTACGTGTCACCCTTCGACCCATATGCTGCGGGATGTAAGCCCATACGCTGATTTTGCCGTGATATAGGCTTTTTGACTAAATTATACACGCATTAAAACTTTGTGCATCGGTCTCTTCAGCCGCCTAATAAAAACACGATAATTGCATGCGTTATTGCTTCCAATATCCGGGAGTTAAGGTGAGGCATTAAGCATCGGGGAGCATCGGTTTTAGAACATTACTCACAAAAACTGCGAGCTACAAGTCAATCAAGCAGATAGATAATGGCGTGACATTAGCATGACGAGGGGCACGTCGGGGCATCTGTAAAACATCCTGCTTTAAACGATGTGGTGGTGGCCGTTAATATGATGATTGCCCCTTTCACTGGACACTACTACTAATTAGGCGCGTGGGCTAAGCAAGCCCAGCGTGCTAGGACTATGCTGGCAGCATGTGTTGACTGAGTTTAAAGTTCAAACTATTATTTGACGCCGCTTCTGTGGGTGAAACGGGCGTAGATAAACATTTAGGTTGATATACAGAGCGTGCAGACTGGAACACGTTGCGAAGAAGGGGGCTGATTGATGGGCATTGCTGGAAGCTGGCGCTGTTCGCTTGGAGTTTGCAGCGATTCTCGTTTCCTATCTGCTATTTTCGTTTCGTGAAGAAAATAATATTACACAAAAATGAAAGATTTTTACGGGTGCGCATGTACATATGCAAATATGTACATATGTAAATATATATTGGTTAGGTTTGCAGAAGTAATCAAGTTAGGGTATGCCTTACTGGCACTGCTTGCACAACCCCCACGAGAAATCCGGTAAGAACCGAATCAATTAAGCAAGGGAGCATGTTCAGAGACGTCAAAAAACATATCCGCCAGAATTTAGTTCGAGCCGGCTAGATGGGTTCGTCCATGGCGTCCCAGTATGTCATCTTCCTCTTAGGCGAAAAATTGTTAACGTTAATTCAATTAATGTTTTTTGGCTTTCTGGTAGTTTGTTTGCTTTAGATGTTTATTTGTCTAATTTCTGATATGAATGTTTATAATAAAATAATAATAATAATATTTATTATTATTATTGTTATTATTATATTAGTATTTATTACATGTTAAACAATGTTACAGTTGTGAGGTCTGAACGTATTTTGCAAGTTTTTTAATATTAATTTTATTATTATTATTATTATTTTATTATTTTTATTATTTATTATTTTATTTTTTTATTCTTGTTGTTATTATTATAGCACAACCCCCACGACAAGACAATCCGGTAAGAACCGAATCAATTAAAGCAAGGGAGCATGTTCAGAGACGTCAAAACATATCCCCAGAAATTAGTTCGAGCCGGCTAGATGGGTTCGTCCATGGCGTCCCAGTATGTCATCTTCCATCTTAGGCGCAAAATTGTTAACGTTAATTCAGTTAATATATATATTCAGTGAATATATTATTATTATTATTATTATTATTATTATATTATTATCGGCGGCGTTAAAGATGTGTTGCAAGATGCCATGGACCGTGACGGATGGATAATAGGCAAGCATTAGCACAGTGGAAATGTATCCTGTAACATTGCATTGATCTGCTCTCTACAAATCCTTCATGATAGCATAATCAGTAAACTGAACTTAGCGGTCTATATAAATTCCAATCTTCTATTAGGACAGCATAGCAGTTAGCAGTGCGTGATTTAGCGTCGATATAATAAAAGCACTCATACAAACGTGGTGCGTACTACTCGACTACACCAGCATAAAAAAAACGTAACAAAACAAACACTATCCAGAATAGTAATAAATGTCAATTCGAAACACGCAGTTAATTTCTTATCACTGCTATACCGACGGCCTTAATTCTACTCATTCTTCGAATAAAACGGCCGTATTCTTCGCCAGCTTCAATAAGCAAACTAATTATATCTAATATTTAATTACGTTCCATATTCTAGAAGGTGGGGTGCGTTCTCACCGAAATCGGCTTGAATGTATATTTTGGGTTTTAGAAGTACATCCTGGTGAGGCAGTGTAGCGAAACGTGATGCAGTGAACACTCTTAGAAAGCAACAACCAATGTTACAGTGCGTGCTAACAACGTTAGTTATTAAAATAATAACTATATAATAAATTAGGGCTAGGAAAATGAATTGTATTAAACCTGCCTCAATGAAGAACAAACATGCGCTAAAGGCTTCAAGAAACTTAACTAGAAGACGCGTGATTATGTTTATATGGCTCATTTGTTCCGCTCGTTACGTGCCAGTACTTCGGATGCCGACCCTAAAGCGCAGTCGCTGAGGAAGCGCTCTAAGGTAGCGCCACAGAGGACGTACGTCAGGCTGAATAGAGACGGTGCCTTAAAGGCCTAATAGCTCGGCTCTTTCGCGTAGGCTAGACGACGCTGCTGACACTAATGAACTTCGAAGCGACTCGGAGGCAAGTGGGTACAATGGCCAACGCAGATTGCTGCACGGCCAACGCCTAACTTCATTTGAACAGGCAACCATTCAAGTTAGCTCCTCTAATGGCCAGCAGCAGATGGGTGGTGGTGGTGGTGGTGGTGGCGCTGGTTGTGATGCTGGTAGCAGGATACAGGATGAGATGAGTTTGACTTCAACCGGCTTGAGTGAAGGCATTCCTGCCGACACGATAGGATCTAGGCCGTCAAAGAAGGACTCAGTAAGAGTGCCCACAGTAGTCGTGGTAATCCTGACAGACAGTAAGACTTACTGGCGTGGCCAATCGGGGGCACGGATGCCAAGCCGTCGAACAAACATGGCAATTACTATCCCAGGCTTGCGAAGGACAAAGGTTGGCCTGTCCGTGACGAAAATTGTCTGTTATGCATTTTCGACCTCAGGCAATAATAGAACGTGCCGTGCACCGCGGCGCGTCGAATAGCCGAAAACTCGAAAGAGTTCAAGCCTACTAATCTTGCTTGTTTTTCTTTTCCTCGCTCTTAAAGCGTGAGTGAAACTGTCGACTGACAAAGGATAGCCCTGGCATTTTAGAAGACTTCACTGGCATTCGGTAATGCAACTTTGGTTGACTCAATTGTAACACGCCATTTAAACGACTAGCGTGGACGGATATTGCTATGCGTGGGTCGTACTGAAATGAACTTGGCGACATGGCTACTTAATGTTAGGTGCTGCAACATTGAGGCAAGTACAGGCGAGTATGAGCTTAATTCTGACTCTCCTTAGATGTAGCCGCATCATAAGCAAATATGTATTTGTGTCGACCACCTTCCGTTTTTCCTCCCTGCATATATGTCGCACTTTCCGGCTTTTATTTTGTCATTTACTTAATTGCATCTGTTTTAATTATGTCGCTGATTTTACGTGTCGTCACCGAGATTACCTGCAAAATATACCTGTGATAAAAATAAGTATGCACACGCCGTGTATTACGACAACGTCTTGAATTTAATCAAATTCACGACTGCATTCTCCAACTAAACGTTTTGTT
>QVRM01004603.1:0-67040 GCA_003439945.1 Dermanyssus gallinae | reverse complement strand
AAAAACAATCTGCCAATGGTCTGCTGGCAGTCCGAATGAATGGATTTATTATCGCATGACCTGCATATCTAAATACACATGCCAGCTTCTAATATGTCATGAAAATCAGACACTACATACGATAAAGCGAAGACTTTGCTTTTTACCCTTAGGACTTGCCGTAGATTATGTGTAATAGGCGGCTAGAAAGCAAACAAATTGAAGCAACAAAACCATTTACATATTTATGACACACAGACTTACATAGACATTACACAATTACATTAGAATGAGGCACTGAGTCTAAATAAGCGCTTATAGGCAATAGGAGTCTAATAAGCGCTTATAGGCAAAGGTCCCAATAGGCAAGCAAAGCTTACTAGGAGCACTAAAGTGCAGTTAATCAGTCAATAAACACAGCGAAAACCAGGTATCCTTTTAAGATAGACTAAGTGGTATAAACGATTGTACGTATGAATCATGTATCACATTTATATATATATATATATATATATATATATTGCGATTGTTAACTGTCACTATTTATATTTAGTCGCCTGCCTCGCGCTGATCTCTGAGAGTGCTCTGTAGGCGGGGAGTGAATGAACCTGCATATGACAGTCCCCAGCACCCAGCCACATTGCTACCATTGTACATACACCAAACTCAATGACTGAAATCAGATTTGACTAGATGATGTTGTCGTTAGGCAATGGGTGTGCCAGGGAAGTAATTAGAATAGGAAATTAGAAAACTGAGTTGGGCGACAAACGAAAGAACAAGCTTCGTAACGCAATTGCCGCAATGCAGGCCTAGAAGAAATAATGGTAATATACGAGGGCATATTGGCTAGTTTTAGTACGTTACATTTTAGAAACCAAAACCACCAAGGTCATCGAGAGTGTTTTCCTTAGACGTGAAACAATTCATCAGCTACACACAGGCGAGACGGTGGCGATGTCTATTGTTCGAGTTTGTTTCAAAGAGCGGTGAAGAAAACGAGGTTCGGCGACATTTAAGGAGTCGATGCATGGAGGAGCAATATATCGGCATCAAGTTCTGTGTTATAAGCCAAATCGTATGTTCTAAAGGCGGAAAGGGGTTGGATGGTAATGCACGATCTCTTTTTATGAGACATCTGTTCTCCCGTTTTTTGTTTTCCGATCGATTGGCCGATTATAATCTACTTCGGCATTCAGTTTGTCTAAAAGTTCTTGAAGTCAATAACAGATAGAAATGTTTGAAACAGTTATGATATCGTACTCAGGAATCGCCGAATAACTATAAGAAAGATAGCTAAACAAATAAATATCTTATGGGTCAGTTGTAACGATCTTGACAAATATTTAACGCGTCAGAAAACCGGCAGCGTAGTCCGTTTCAAAATGTTGAGTTTACAGCAAATTAATGCCCGCAATGTTGTCACCTACTTTTACGGTCAATAAAAAATACTTTCGCAACAATTTAAGAAGACTGCGCGAAAACTTCCAACGCAAGAGGCCTGTACTTTGGGCAAACAACTCTTGGATTCTCCATCATAACAACGCACCGGCGCAGTCATCGTTACTGATTTTGGATTATTTAATGAAAAATTAAATTCTATACTTTCGCAACCTTCCTATTCGCCGAACCTGGCTCGGTGGAAATGTTCCTGTTCCGACGGATAAAAAATTAGAGGAGCAACGTTTCGATACTTCAGGGCGATTCGCAGGAACAACTCAACTCAATTCCAAAAAACGCGTTTAAAAATGTTTTGAAGAGTAAGAAGAAGGTAGCACAAGTGCGTTCTAGCGGGCGGGAGCGACTTCATATGGAACAAAAACACTTTAAAGATTACATTAATATGTTTTTCTTCAAAACTTTTGATCCACCATTGAACATAGTCGTAGTTTCTAGTTTGCGTATTCCTGCAAGGACAACGTAACTAATCGCCACAAAGGCGGGCAATATTTGAATTTGTATGCGCTCATTTGGCCATCCACCAAGCAAGCGACCAGTTTACAAACTCAAAACGGGCTATCGGTTTTAAAGTGATGGATTGCTGGGTCTTTAAGTTATTTGAGGTGCATAAAAAAGTGTCATAATAATTCATTTTTGTTAGTTGACGTGGAGCAGATATGTTGCCTTGCTTAAAAAGTGAGTCTATACTAGGAACGACATCAGTTGACACGCTTTGAGGGCATCTAAACCGCGAATAAAGGCGAATGTACATGTGAGGGGTCGTTAGAACGAAGCAGCGAAAGATGGTATTAACAATGCACAATAATAAGCCTTCACAACTTTGGCCATGTGGAGACAACTGTCACCTGGCGTTTCACGCGTATAACAAACCGCAGCTGTAGTATTTAAGATCTATAAGATATAGGATTATATTTCGTGCATATGCACGGAGATCAACTTGTTGCTGCACTAATAAGTTGTCTCTGTTACTAATGATTGTTCCTAACCATATACGCAAGAATGAGGTGAGCTACCACTGTCCTCATGCGTATGCACAAAAACTACACAATAATATCCTAATGTACCACTACACCGTAATTTGCTTTCAAGTAACGCTCAGCTGAAATTCAAACCTATTCGTTTTACAGATTAAGTCAGCTACGAGGGAAAAGTGGAAGTAATGCAGTATATACATAGTTCAAGCGCTGGTTGACTGCCTGGTATCCACCGAGAGCCTGTTTCAAGTAAAAGGTAAGCAAACACCAGCCATGACCGACCGAGCAACTACGTCTAAGGTATTTCCAGCAAAGACCCCGCTCTTCTTCTCGCTCTTCGCGCCGACTCCCTAATGAGATTACAAGTTCTTTCGTTTTCCGAAAGCGACAGTGATAGGATTGTGGCTATCTATGTGCGCGGCTGCGGTAGAAGCACAACCGAGTTCCTACTCAACATAGCGGAAGATTTACGATATAGTGCGCTGTGGCGGGACTCCAGGACTGAGCGAAGCACTGCAAAAGTGCATTTTTGACAATCCTCGCACGTCCATGCACGCTTTGAACTCTAAATTTGATGTGTCATTTCGAACCACAGGTCTAATTGTTTACGAGGACTTCAGTCAGGCTTGAACCACAAAAATCAAAAAGAATGAAGCCGATAAAGCGAACGGACTTGTTCGATGTCTGGTGCTTCTAGGTTTATTGGTAATCAATTATTTCTAACGAGAAGACCTTCACGGTAGACGCACGAACACCATCCGGAGAGAAGACCGTTGGCTTGGTCACGATTCAGAAGACGCCCGTATTGTGCGACAGAGTAAACTTCCAGGGTATGTACACGGTGTGAGTATGGTGTCTAGTCAAGGAGACGTGACGGTACTTTTGTTTTGTTCAAAGGGCCAGACAGTAACACAGAAGGTTCATTGACACGTTTTGCTAACTGAAGCAGAACCGTCGATAAAATCTGTGCTTATGGTGTAGAATACATGTTTCAGCAGGACGCACTAGCTTATAACCAGCCCTTTAGAGCAATGGTGGCTGGCGAAGCATATGAGCATATATTGGGGATAAACATTCGTGGCCACCTAGCAGTTTAGATTTAAATCCTCTGGATTACTATGTGTAGGGCGTCACTAGACTAGATTCTAATACAACTCGATATAGCAGCGCAGGCCCGCTCACTGCCTCTATTCAGCAGGCATTTGCAAATCGTCATAGATTTTGCAAGATGCCTATAAGCCGTTTATGTCTCGAATTGAAGCGGTAATAGAAACGAAAACAAACAGATACATATAGTCCCCTAACAAATGCCTGTACTGACGCATGAAAAAATACATTCAAGTTATCGATTTATTTATATACAGCATTTTTACCAAGCTATATGGGTTGTTCTCTTTATCTCTCTCTCTCTATATATATATATATATATATATCCAGACCCAGATTGACCATACTTTACGGTGTTGTAGAAAAGAAAGCCATTATCTGATTATCATAAACCGTTTTGCTCTGCCCCGCCGATGCCGGATTCCTATAGACTCCTATTTTAACAAAGACGCGACGTTTGCCGTCGCCAAATACAGACCGTGAACTAGCCGCCAACACCGTCCCTACCGTTAACACAGAACCCCATGGGAATCCGACATCGGAGGTCGGGGAAAAGGGCTTACGGTAATCATATTACGGAACAAATCACCATCGATTTGGTGTCTAAATGATTCCCATGTGTATTTTTCCGAATTTGTTATATGTTATGAGCGTAACGGCAAAATGTTTATGTATTGAACGTGACCGGTGAAAATGAGACATCGCAGAATCTCGGTTTTGTAAACTGTTCTCAATACGACTTTTCTTTTTTCGCTAGCCAACGTTGGATCTTCGTCTTTAAGGTGAAACATGTTTTCTTGCCAACAAACGATGTCTGGTTTTTCCGTCGAACAACCCGGTGTCTGGCAATCGCACATTCTGTGAAGTAATGTCCGGTCAGCCACATGGGTATAACACAAATTTATGATTTTATTGTCACTTCTTAATAAGACATTTCCACTTCCCATTTCACCGGAGCTCATTTCAACGAAGTATAGCACCGTAGAGTACAGACAATATACGTATGTATATATATATTATATATTATATCGGGGGCCTGGGGATCCCGGATCTGCTCGTCTCGGCTGGGCCAGCGATAGTCTCTTCACTCCTCCGGTCAGCGAGCAACGCCACCGCACTATTAGACGAGGCCGGTATTGTTCAGTACAACGAACTCAAGGGACGCTTACATGAAGAACTAAAGACAGTATGTAGGGGCGTTCCGGATAACCCCAGCGGGACTGGAGCGCGTTCTTATACGACGAAGCGTATTGCAGCTTACTCGCAGGTGCTGCCGACAACTCCACGAAGACTCGCCTCCAAGCGGTCGCTGCCAAGGGATCCGGAGCTTGGTTGCATGCAGTTCCCAGCGCCCCACTGGGCACTCTCCTGGACAGTGAAACAACAAGAATTGCGACAGGTCTTCGTCTTGGCTGTGACCTCGTCACTCCTCATCAATGCAGATGCGGTCAACCTGTAGACAAATTAGCGCATCACGGTTTATCGTGCATCATAAGCGCCGGACGGCGGGCCAGACATGCCGGTATTAACGACACCTTCAGCCGAGCGCTTTGATCATACGGATACCCTTGCATTCTAGAGCCCCAAGGTCTCTCCGCCGTAGATGGTAAGCGCCCAGATGGGATGACCCTTACCCGTTTCAGTAGGGGAAGGATGCTTGTTTGGGACGCCACAGTCACCGACTCATTAGCACCTTCAATGGTCGGTGGCGGGGCGGTCTCGGCAGGCTACGCTGGCAGTCTAGCCGAGACAAGGAAGCTTGCCAAATACGCTTCCATCGGGTACCCACATGAGTTTCAGCCGCTAGCATTTGAAACCCTGGGCGGCCCAGGCAACATCACCCGCAAACTACTCCACAGAGTCGGTGAGCAGTTAAACCTGGCAACTGGTGATAAGCGATCTGCAGGTTTCTTGAGACAACGTCTCGATCTCGACGTTCAACGCGGGAATGCTGCGTCCGTCCGGGGCACACTGCTAATGTGGTCTCAGCCCACTCTTCACGAGATTGAGTAACATTTACGGCGCACACGTTCTCGGGGGACAATTGTCGCTCCATTGGCATCATTAATAAATCTATTATATATATATATATATATATATATGCCAACGGAGCTATATATAGGCCACTTCGGTGTCATATGTTAAGGCAGAAGGTGCATATCTATTAAAAACCTACAAACATTGAGCCCTAGTGCTGCTATGACCTGTGTTTCCAGCTAGGCCGTCATAAAAGCCCGTTAAAAAAACCCGTAACTTATATGATTTTGGCTGCTGTAATTCTGTCACTTGCATCTATAAAAAAGCTAGCGATCCCTGGTAGTCCTAGACACTTAAGGCTTGTTTTCTGGCTGAGATACCAGTGCTGGGTTATTCCATTAAATCAATTTTTCAGAAAAGCTAAATTCTGTTAGATATATTTGTGACGTATTCGTCGATCAGTATGACCAAAAAATACTTTTCGGGCAAAACCTCATCCATGATTTAACGTCCACGGGACTGCTTTTTGCATTGCTTCATAGACAGACCACCATGCATGCAAATGTGCAACGGTGGGGCTCGAACCCGCGCACCTCTGTGTCTTCTCCAGTCGCGAGGCGCATACAAGTGCACCATGCCACCGGGCTCGACAATCAGTATGACCAGGTAAATCCACAGTGGGTTTACACCTTTTGAAGTAACACCTTGTTGACTGTACCATATAGTCGAATGGCACATAAAGGAGTGTATATTGAGGTCGTTCACTGGATGCGTGCCGTTTCTTTTATCGACGCTAGCATAAATAGATTATGCTTCTCTTACTATATCTGTCTTTCTAAATGAATTCCAACCTATTACATATACATATCACATAAGTAGCTGCTCGTCAGATGGTTTCTGCTGCCTGTTTTCAAAATAATTTCGTTATATACAGGGTATCTCAACGCAGTTTGACCAAAATTAAGGCTGTTGTAGGTTTTGTTCAAATGAGCATGCTTTTCTATTGGAATAGAATCAGAAATGTCTTGTTTAGAAGTGGCAGTGAAATACAACATATTTTGTATATATATATACCGACGGAGTCGACTGAAGATTACTTCGCAAAAATTACGACGGCAAGGGAATGAATTGTTCGATGGAGTAACTGAGCATAGTATTAGCATGCACGAACAAAAAATTGAAACAGCACCTGGTTTTAGAGTGAACACAGACCGACTTGGTGACCACGAGTTGGTCGGCCGACCAGATAACTGAATTCACACTACGAACGCCGGAAACTAAAGAGAATGTATTCGACTTGAAAAAGCAAAGCCTGGTGTAGATGCCGGTGTAGATAATTGTTTGGACAGTTAATATCTCCAGTCCTTCAGTCGACGCCCTGTCACAGTGCGTCAACTGGAGGAAGCGCGAAATGCCGCGAAGGCGAAAATTTGAATAAACACATAAAATAGATGGTTCACATGAAACGTGGATCATCATGGATAGTTAACCTGAATCCAAAATTATTTTGATTGAATGTGTCTCCCAACGGCAGCGGTAGAAATGTTCACGATCTTCACATTTGGTCGAGACAAATTAACGTGCATTGACACGTGCATGTTTTATTACGCTGTTACTAATAAATAACGTACGCTCTTACCGTGTTCTCATTTTTGGCTACCTCCTGCCAGCTAACAATCAATTAATTCATCACGTCGTTAGTATACTACTTAGATAAATGACTTAACATATGATTAAATTGTGCGCAACTTTATTATCTCTTTCCTGGCAACTGGCAGCGGAACTGTGTAGAATTTTTGCTCTATTACTACCACTGAAAGATCATTACATAAGCTCTACATAATTCGGGGCAAGATACAATATAAAATTTAACTAAAAATTCGTAATACACCAACATCGTAGCCTTTTGTTTTGACATTTTAAATGAAGACGCTGTTATATAATATTCTATTAGCATAAACTTATAATTATTAATCGAAAGCTCATTTTTTCCTTGGCTCGCTCACTTTATGAGTCTAATGTGCTCGTATATATATGCGGCATCAGCAAAGAATTATGTAGCTCTATTTAGTACATGTTGCAGCGATTTTGCGTACATATGATTTACGCTAAGCATTCTGTCGAAACACGCACATTACATCTATGTACCACATGAAAACTGCAAGTCGAACGCGAAGGAAAAATCACTACCACTGTTTAAAAAAAATAGTAATCCTTAAATGCATGCGTTATCTACTGAGATAACGTCTAGAATAAAAATAACTGAACGCTTTCCTAATGATGATGTTTCTTCGCTTAAATCTAGAAAGCGCACACGGATAGTGCTCGCTTATTATGTTTATCATGTTAGTAAAAAGCGTAAATAGGAATACGCTTCTTGTAGATTCTGGTTTAATCAGACGCTGCAGTTTGCTTGAATATGCCATGATTGGGCTATTGCGCGTAACAGGGCCATCACCATACATACGGTCTACTTTGGCTTCTCGCGAGCATTCGACAGGGTAAATCATAAGATTCTCTTGTCTAAAATGGCGGCGCTAGGAATTGGCTCTCGAATCCTGGCTTGATGTCACTCTTATCTGACAGAACGTTCCTTCGCCATAAAAGTCAGTGACTCGGTCTCGAAGCGCCCTCTTATGTATATAATCTTTGCTCAGGACTTGGGAGTACGGCTTCGCAACCTGAACACAACATACAAAATGTATGCAGATGATTTAAAAATATATGCCCAGGTTAGAGGAAACGAGGACCGCCTGAATATTCAAGCAGCCATTAATAGTATTGCCACCTGGTGTGAGCTCAATTATATGGTAATTTCAGTTCCAAAGTGCGCGGTCCTGATGACAGCTCCCGACAACTTCAAGTACCAGCTAAAAGATTTCCCTATACCTGAGGTAACATCCTACAAGGACCTAGGAGTTACGTTCGATAGACATATGAAGTTTCGGGCGCACATTGCCGATTCAGCAAAAGCTGCCTCTCGACTAAGTAATCTTATACTAAGGGTATTCTCATTGCAAGATGCCTCTAAATACCTGCGTCTTTATGAAGCCCTAGTAGTGCCAAAATGGTCATGCTGTGCTCACGTGTGGACGCCTTTTTACGACAAAGATATATGTTTGCTGCAGCGTATTCAGGACAAGTTTTTAAAGAGAGTCTCAAGAAGGTGCAACTTGACGCGTGACAGAGTCGTACTCCCAAGTGTAGCGGAGTACCAGCGTCGTGTTGACTACCGCCTTTTTAAATATCTCATACGCTATGATCAGATTAATAAGTTTTAGCACGTGCGATCAAACAGCCTACGGAGTCGCGGTTCCACTCAACCGCACGAGATAGCCAATGTGGCAGTCGTTAACCACTCATTTGTTTGGCGAACAGCTCGCCTTGCCCGCGAATGCGAGCAATTAATTTCCCTTGTTCAACCCTTTTTTTTAAATAAAGGAGACATTTGTATTGTATTGTATTGTAACCCATAAAATTATTATCCAAATCATTGTTACCGCTGTCATGGGAACAAAACAGGTCTCAGCTGAGAGTACAGTCAGCCGTCAGATCTCGGGAAATACGATTCGGCGTTCGATTTCGGCGCAACAACTCAGAGGACGAGGTTTTCTTCTGACCACTGAGGTCAAGTATCAGGTTCCGCTAGTTATCGTCCAGGGCGGTATCAGGGATTATGAATATTATCTGTATGGCTCCAAAAATCCAGCTCCAAACCATCCTCTCGTCCACCATCGAGGCGGCCAGACTTCGAGCCATGGCATGCCCCGGAGCCAGGACAGGGTTCCAGGTCTTACCCGCTCATATAACTGGCGCCGTTATCGACGAAGCCTCCATCCGTATCTTTGTGGGCCGTCGCTTGGGCGCCTGGATAGTGGAATCGCACACCTGTGGCTGTGGCGAACTGGTGAACGTATCGGCCCGACGCGGGCTTTCATGCTCGAGAAGTGCCGGACTGGGAGCGAGGCATACTGCCCTCAATAAGCACCATGGTTAAAGCTCCGTAGCTGGAATTCCCTGGGTGCCCAATAAGCTCCTAAGAGAAGCCCCGACGGAATGGCGCTTGTATCTTTCGAAAAGGGGGCAGGCTTTGGCGTGGGACAGCAGAGTGACTACTAACTGTTTAACTCTTAGCTCTCTTTGCTCAGCCTTGGTGTTTTTTCCCGATCAGGGTGTGCTGCTGCAATCGCAAGGCAAAACAGGCGCCGCACAAACATTCTGCGCTTAGAAGCGCGTACGCCTTTTCGTCGCTAGCGTTCGAAAAGTTCGGTAGACCTTGCAGAATTTAGCCAGCCGATCTGTACTCGCCACAGGAGACGCGAGGCACCGCGCCTTTCTACTTCAGCGGTTTTCGTTTAGACGTCAGGCAAGGGAATGCGACCGCTGTCATGGGAACAATCTACCACTAGACCCAACCAGAACTAATGGGCTATGTTATTCAACAGCCGGGGGGTCAACGAACTGAGTTGCACGTACACTGGGGGCATATCCAGTTGGTTTAATTTAAGTCAAGTCAAGAGCGCCTTTATTCAAGTGTCATATATGCCTAAATATACATTGTTTACTAAAAAAAAAACATAATATTTAACATCTCAATATAATTATACTATACCATACAATATAATTATACCGAGCAAGATGGCTTAGTGGCAAAAGCCTTTGCCTTGCATTCGGGAGGACGGGGTTCGAGACCCAGACCGGCCACTCTAAAATTGGTTTGCATGGTTTCTAATTTAGACAAGGTAAATGCCGGAGTGGATTAAAATTAGTCATGACATAAAAAAGCCGTACACAAGCAATAGCTTTACGGAAAAATACAAAAATAAAAATAAAAAAACCTCAGGTCTGATTTTCCAGACTTTGTGGAACTCTCCACGAGCATGTGTTGTTTACCTTCACTGAGCACGCAACCTCCAGTGATCTTACATTCACTTCACTTCGTAGTCCAGTATTTATATGTTTAAACGTGGTCTGGTCAGTCACAAGATAGCACAACTTTTTACACAGCGATATATCACCGCGTTTATGTAACCTAAGTCTTGACACAAGAGAAACGCTTTCACGAGGAATATTACATCTATTTGCCACTGGTGTGATAAATTTGGTCTCCACCTGCTCAATAGCATTTAGATCTTTTGCCATATAACAAGCTCAAATTTGGCTGCAGTAGAGGAATTTGGGTAAGACTAGATTTTTGAAGAAATCCACATAGAAATCAGGATTTTTTTAAACGGAACATCTAAATATGATATAACATTATTTTGTTTATTTTATTAACACCCGGGCTGGGTAAGTATAGTTATATCACATTAGATTTTTTTTTTGTTATGTGAACGATTCAATTATTTATTATTATTCACATTAGATTGTTTCGACACAAGCATCAATTTAGTGTTTTACTAGTTCTGCTAAGAAGCAAACCGCCGGATATACCGCGATGTGGTATCTATCACATTTGCTTCAGCATTGCTTGCATCGACATTCGTCATGTGGCTCATGAAAGCCCTCCACGTTGCACAGAACGTGATGAAATCCGCGGGCTGCAAAGGCCGTAGTAAGATTTTGATCTTCACCCCGTTAGCCTTTTACCCAAATTGCCAGTTACGCATATAAACGTCAAAGGCGCACGTTTTTATTAGATTCCATTGTTTTTTTTTAGATTCTTCGTCAGCATCTTCTATCACGTGGACCACCCAATATCTGCACGTATTCGATAGCGCAAAAACCCTCTTTAAAAAGAAAGACCTCACCCAATCAAACAAACGCAATTCGTCACTCCCACCTTATCCCATATTAGTTAAATATGTGCCTATGGGTGCTATCTGTATCCCGAAAAGGGCGACTGCTGCGTAAACCGAAAGCATTTGTGGGCATTTAATTGCCGCAGCTATCCTGAATGTGTGATCGAAAGCTGCTGCCACTTGTTAATATGGTGAGCCCTAATTATGTGTATTTATTCTTTTTTCCTGATTTAAGGCACGTCACCCTTGGCCAGACGGCTGTCCCTTCGAAATTTCATGGCTACTGTCTTTTCCCAATCAACTTTCAAGCCCTTTTCATCTATGAAGGTAACTATGAAGTCTACTGTCTCTGACGTGTTTCACTCTGCAAAAGCTGCAATTAAAGATGACCACATAATGTCCGTACAGTTTCACAAATGTTGTCTCATTCTCGGGTCCAGCCCGTCCTTATCCGTTCTGGCAGTTCACCCAGAATGACGGAAAAGAGCAGTGGACTCAGTCCATCGCACTGCGCAATACCTGTGGTTTGAGTCCCCCCTCTTAATGCCGATCTAGTTATTAATTAGCACCGTGTTTTGTTTTAAGATGCTAATAAACAGCCTCAGCATTATTACATAAATGTGAAGCAAAAGTGACAGTAATGTGTTCAGAGAAGTTTAATTTAGGGGTTACAATCACACCAAGATCACGAAAAGATTCAACTATCGGTACTGTGTCGACATTGAGTGTGTACAGTGGCGAACTGCCATCTGTTGACACCACGGCACATTAGGCGCAGATTTTTGCATCCTATTCTCACAACACCATTTTTCAATGTTTTGAATTGCAAGTTAAATAATGCTCCGTCACAATACGAGCTCTGGAAAATGTACAGTAATGGTTCGGCGCTTAAATAAAAGTTTTCCTATGATAAATTGGTGATATACCATCTTGTGTAGAAATTCACTGAAAGAAATAATTCACTGAAACATACTGTTCTAAACGCATATTTATGAATTTTGGATAACATTTGACATATGACCATACACTTGCAATAACCCTCTCAAATGCATTATGCTAAGTTAAGCAGTGTTATGATTCCAACGAGGTTAATTTGACCAACAATATGAGAGTGCTTACAAATTGGCAAGATTAGTTCAAATCAACTCAAGGTGCTAACACAGCAAGTACTCATATTGTTAGTGAATACCACTTGCTCGATAGACCGTCAATTCAACAGCTTTGCGTTTCACCCTCAATACAGGCAGTGGCGGTCAAGGTTCACAAGAGAAACACCACACCAGTGGAGCATTATTATTAAAGTCATTTATTAAAGCATTAATATTATTAAAGTCATAATCGAACAAGCAAACAAAACAGGTACAGACAGAAAGAGTACAGAACAAAGTTTCCCGTCAACGGCCATCAAGGTGCCAGATTGAGACCTACATCCTGTCCTAGAACATCATATTCTAGGACGTACAGCAAGACGTACAGTACGACCAACAAAGACAACAACAAAAAAAAACAGCAAGTAAGCCTTACCTTGAGATACTCCAACGAGCAGAACGTGAAAAGCCAGGCATCTCAGCAGCCACTTGTCGACACCGGTTGACGGCAGATGTAAATCGTGCAGTCGGCGCATTGTGGTCCTTTCTCATATCGACCGTTGCATACCGTCATACAGAGAACGAAGCTCTCGCACGTTGTCGCACGTGAGGACTAGGAATAACCGCAGCGAAGTTCAGGCAGTCCGAAATTATAGGGGCAATGCTGCTGCCAGTTCGAATCGTGAAGACAGAAGAAGAAAACAATCGTACTGAGGCGTTGCTTTGGCGTCTACTTCATCACTCGATCATCACCGACTGAGCGAATCCAGACCGTCATGGTCAAGCTCAACTGCTTCCAGATCCACGGCGGTTCGAGCGTTGATAGAACGTAAATCCACACGTGGCCAATGACCATTATAGGATGCCGTCACTTACAAGCAATGCCAACAGCAATAACCACAAAGCTGATGACATGCATCCACAAGCACCACAACCTAAACAATGACGTGCCTCAACTAGTCGCATGCAACCCCCGGTGAACACTTACGGGGTACAAGAGCCAGAAGATGACTGCAAGGATTCTTGTTCCTCTCTCTCTCTATCTTTATATTTGTGTGGCGACAATGAGTAAGTTATTCCGAGGCATACCGAATGTCTCCGCATTAGCATAAGCGATACACTTTGTTACTGCCCTAGTTCTTCTATCCGACAAACAGGCTCTGCAGGGTATGTATGGCTGTGAGGAGGCCGCATGACGCGACACGAATCTCGCGAGGCTCAAGTGTGCCATCCGGCACGCCACTTGCCCTTTCCGCCGCGGAAGAGCCGGAAAGGGCGCTCTCTCGAAAAACGGGCGAGGGAAATCGGCCGGACGGATCGCCGTCGACTGGGAGACGACGTAGTCGAGCAGTAGCGAAGGGAAGAAAACATTAGTAGACTACGTGCAGTCGCGTGCGTAGACATCGCGTGTATTTGTGCCTGTGTAACAGGCGCACGGACAACGGAGTGGGAGGGGCCAGCGTCAGCGTGCGGCGGTTCATTCCCACCGCCTTTTCTCGTGGCAATCCTGCTGCAACTAACTGCAGGCACGGATGGCGGACGAGCGCAATAAGTGCATACATCTTATGAACTGGAACTAGAAACATGTTGTGATCTATCTCAATAGTGCGTAGAGTGTCTTGCTTTGTAGCACAACCTATACGGGTGGACGCAATACACGTCGAGAAGCCACTTTCTGTCGAGCTTTGTCTTTCGCCGCAAGACGACCAACGTGACTGTAAGGCTATAGTAGGGTAGCCTCGTAAGCACGTCGCGAGACGTGCAGGATCTTCTTTGCTTTGCTGCCGATCAACTGTATACGCGAGGAGATTTGTCGTCAAGCATTTGATTCGAGCAGAGGATACGCACTGGAGCGGACAACAGCAACAGCAGCAGCAACAACAACATTAACCTGGCTCTACTTGAAAAACACAACTTTACCACAACTCTATGTAGACAGCTGAAACGACAAGCTTACTGTAGTGGATGAAGCTCGTATGTAACAGCAGATCGACCGCCACTACAGATTGTCAGCAATTTTTACCACCTAGGCGCGATAATGACTTTGCGTTCCTTCTTTAGAAGCACGGTGACCAGGTACCACCAAGGGCTGCGGAGATCATAGTACTGCCTGGTAAACTTCGTGGCATTGCTCTAATAGAAGTAAAGAGATGGTAATAAGCGAGTATTGGGATTTCCAAAGAATTTTTTTGCAACCCTTGCGCTTAAAATATAAATAAATCACACAGAGAATCTCGTCTTCTCTGGCGTTCTTGGCGTTCCTTAATAAGGTCAAGTGTATTTAACACTTTAAAACAGAGCAATACTAATTCTGTGATGGCTTTAGATGTCTGAGGCCGCACGCGCGCTACACTGAAAGACAAAATGATCTTTTCAGCCTTTAATAAGGCTAGTAATTTTTGAATGTGTTTTTAATGGGAATAGAGGATTGCAATTGTGCTCCTTGAACGAAAAATTCCCAGTAAGTGCTAGCCATTAACTAGTACTGATTATACCCCTGCCCCTTGTGCACACCGCCGGTCGCTACTACCGATTGAATGATTTAATTAGATCATCTAAGTATATGTCCATGTACTTTGTGCGTGTAATATTTACAATGAAGATAAAACTTGATTATTTAGAGAAAGTAAAAGTCGTAACAATATACTGTACGAAAATTTAATGAACATGAGCAGGGTTTACCAGCACAGTATATATTTGACGGGCAACTGTTACGAATCCGGTGAGGGTAGTATTTACACATCATGTCAGTGCTACCGGCATGGCGGTAAAACAAAGAGTGATTTGATACAATTAGAAAAAGGGAGTGTGGCTACAAAGTAGTCATATATATATATATATATATATATATATATATATAATTAACTGTTTTATACAGAATCTGTAGAAATTATATTTTGGTACTGGTATGCCCTGCATTAACATTGAGCACGGTATTCACGCCTCTAACCACGTTCTCCCCCCTACTAAAGCTGGCATATACATAGGTGGAGCTCGAACTTCCTCCGCTTTCCTTTAATCAGTTTGCGTAGCTGTGGATTGCATTACTACGGCAATCGTAAAGATATATGATCACCAATAGATGATACACCACCACGCGATGCCCCATGCACATTTGTGGTATCCTACGTACTAAACACTCTACCTGCTGTCGCACAGAGTGGCTCACTTGACTCCACATGATCTGAACAACACTCTACCGTATTAGCTTTTCCACAGTCGCATATTATACAGTCAAAGAGAGCTGACTCTCAACCAAGATTTAACGTCCACGGAACTGTGTTTCACATTGCTTCATAGACGGACCCCTTAAATACAAATGTGCAACGGTGGGGCTCGAACCCGCGCACCTTTGTGTCTCCTCCAATTGCGAGGCGCAGATTAAACAGTCAGATAAAACCGAAATTCGGGTGCGGTGCAAGTACTGCCAAAGGCCGCCGTGACCACCGAATACCTAGGTTAATTGTTGTAGATCATCTCCCCATGGGGCTGCTCGTACCCCATACACGTATATCAGCTTTCAAACAACCCGATTTGTTTCGGGTTTTTATGTTAATTTTGCTGAATGGCATTTCGTTTGACCACGTCTGACTCAGCCCCGGGCCCCATTTCCATGTCTCTGTTGCCTAAGGCCATGCCTCCTTGTCGCAAAATCCTATCATTCTAGCTGGGACAAACGCTGTAATTATAGCTAATGTTTCGTATGCTGGACAAATGCGTATCGCCAGGAATCTTTGCTGTGTGCCTCAGAGCAGACGCTACATGCTGCAGGTCTTCACTGTTCAGGACCGCCTTACCTGACGACTCATCTTAGACCACCGAGTCAACCACGAGGGCTATCTATCTCCTGCTGCTTTCTCTTACTTTCTCTACACGAATCATAACCTTGCCTACATTTCTGGACGTTTGCCTGGGCATTCGTTTTAAATTATACTTCACGTGAGGCGTGAACGATATAGACTGATATGGCATCGTACCCAGATACTCCGCCAGTCGCCCCGTTTTTGCCACATCCTTCCCTCTAAGTCGTATCGTCACATGCTACGATGCTGCACAACAGATTGTTTCCGTCCTTTGTTCCACCAATATCAGACGGTTTTCTTCCATTCAACTTTCTATCTTCTCTCTAGTTTTCGATGAGAACACCCTAATAATCGAGAATAAATTTGATTTTTTGTGCTTCTTCACTTGATATGCTTCTCTCTTACTTCTTCAGCAGGACTTTAGGAACGCCTTGGTGATGATGTACGCCGATGATCCGAAAAACCAAGGTTGTCAAGTTTCGACTAGGAGGGCAGTTAACAAGGAGTGATATTTTTTGTTGCTGAGAACGAGCTCACTAACTCGAAGCGAGCCCCTCGAGCTAGTGAGCAAGCTCCCATAAATAGGACTTTGGCTTCACCGTATGGGAATGGGTTTTACGGCACACGTTAATCATCTACGCATAAGCTCAGCCTTGGTTGATATTTACGGAAGTGTAACAAATGTCAAACGACTTTTGTTCGGCTTTCGTCAACAGTGCGTCTCATTATGCTGACTTTGAAGCGCTTTCAAAGTCGGCATACAGCCTAGAAAAGGTGTCGATCCACCTGACAGAAGCGAATTTTCATTCTCTAGAGAGGTACTTTAAGACGTACATGAAGCGGGTACTCTGTCTTCCCATCAGGGCTGAATGCCGATTTGTGTATGCCCTGACTGACTGTGTGCCAACGAAAGAGGCGCTTCGGCTGAGACTGTTAAAACCTACAACTTCACTGCTCCACTATTCTTGGTGACGTGTGGAAGAAAAGCAACACAGCCAGTGGCAAAGACCAAGAGACTGGACGTCGTTGCCTCACCTTCATTGTTGGCCGAGATAGTCTGCGATGATAGACGCCAGGTATCAGATCACGCATATGCAAGGTACAACGTACATTGCTATCACCACTTTGTGTGTTTGTCCAATGAATTTTGCGAAAAGTAATCTCAATGCACTTGCAGCCTCTGTTTGCAGAATACGATGGGTAACATCCAGTCAACTGTCCGGCGCTTTAAAGGAGGTCGCTGCACTTTCTTTAATGATATTGTATGACTTTGTAGCGGCGGTGGCTTAGGCGGCTAACGCACCGTTCGAAACGGGGCGTTGCCATGGCAACCACGGTTAGCAAAACATCGCTAGTTCGAGCCCTGGCCGTGCTGGTAGAATTTGTTGGACGTGGTTGTCATTGCCTTGCTGCTACATACCTCTGCTGGAGAAAGCCTATATAATTCCAGTACGAGAACGCGATGACGATAGATGCATTTAGACGCTATCGTGCCACAGGCAACTTAGCCCATTACGAGCGTCTAAAATGTAGTTGTCAGAGCGTTAAAAAAAAAAAAAAAAAAAATGGACAATCTTGACAAAGATTCTCTACTTGGATGTGATAAAACGGACGGAGCCAAATAACTGGACTTGATGCTTTTCCATTTTTCATGCGTCCTGCACTTTTTTGCCTCTTCTACGGTAACTGTCGGTTGCTGTTCAGATAGGCTATTTTGATTAAGCATTCTGGCCACTACGCACAGTTCATTTGCCTCTGACGTTTCTGGCGTACATCAATACTTGGGGGCTATCGTTTGCCCCTAGTACTTCGACCGCCCATTGTAGTTTCTTTCATTTTGTTTTCTTCATAGTTTTTGGCGATATATTTAACTCCGTCAAATCATCCCTTTATTATCCTTATTACTCCCGTTTGACGCCCATGGGTTTCGACTCATGAGCCCTTGTTCCCAAAAAAATCGGGCACTAGTGATCTCTTCAGCAGTTGTTCTTTTATCTAGATCCTCAGTGACGGCTCTGTCTTTAATGTTAAAAGCAAAGACCCCTTGACCTCATTCCTTGGTGTTCCTAATTTAGAGCCAAAGGTTACCACTCAGATCGTTCACTATGTGATAGAACTGTATTTAATAGCCTTATATTTTTATCTTTTAGGATAGGTAGGTCATAGGTCTTGCTTTTTTTGTCTAGCCTGACGCGATTATTATAGTGAACCCTGGCCGCTTGTGCGTTGTCGTTTTCGTTATTTGGGTAATTTCCTCTGAACTAGCGGCACCTTTCTGGCCGTTAGAGATTTTATGTTAAATTGGCTTTCTCAGTTTCCCTTGGGTCCATTGCATCATCCTTAATATAATACCTCTTGCGCAACCTTCTTGATATCTAGCTTCGTAGTTACGTTCTCCTTTGTCAACTTGTTAACTTTTTTAGTCTTGGTCATTAGGTGCAATATCCCCTTCAAGCTTTTGTGCTCCTGGATTTCCATTCTCTCCGGTGGTGATATCCGCCTTCCATTTCCTGGATCGTTTTTTTGGAAACTGGAAACCCGTGTTTTTGCTTCGCCGTCTAAGTCGATATCCGTTATTAGTGGCTAGAAAATTGTTTGCCGATAGTTTTTTTTCTTAGACTCCTCGACGCTTTAAACAACACATTTCTGTCTCAGCTGCAAGTGCGCTTACCGCCTTCCCCATCGGCGCTCTTGGTTGCTAAAATACTTTTATGCCAATACCTTGGGGCCTCGAAGAGCACCGTCCGTCCGAGCTCGTAGTATGACTTATAAAATAAATCTGTGTAACCCCTCGGAACTCCTATTCTAGTTCCCTCCCGATGGGGTATTCTCTGCTTTCACCCAAAGGAGGGTGCTCGTTTTTCTCCTGCCCGGGCCTCACTACTTTACAGGTCCTTACATAAAGCGACAATTCTATGTGGCAACTTCATGCGTCAACCCACCACTTCCATGGCCGCAGCGTGAGCTGTCGATCGGACAGTCCCTCCGGGACCTCTAAATGATGCCCACCGGTTTGCTCAAAGCTGGTAGACACCGATCCCAGCCCAGCAACCAGTTCTCGCGCACATACACAGCTAGAAACTCACCACGACAAGTCAAAAGCACAATTGGAACGCACGTCCGCACAACTCAGTGATCCACACCAACTACACCTATGGAACCGTTACTACATTACTGCGACTCTTTTTTAAGTAGATGCTTACTGATTACACATATCATCTCACAGTGAGTCTCACACTGGAGAGTTAATACAGAGGTGTACATTTTGCGGCGTAAATTTTTTACATCCGGTATGCCCACAAATTGTAAATGTCTCGCTGATAACTACATTAGTTGTCTCATTGCTGACTTACATCACTACACCACTGAAAGTTTACCAGATTGGCAATTTTGCTGTCAGCCGTTCGGGTTGAAAACACGCTTCCGTCGTCATCAATCTTAGTGATGGTCTTAGTCCATTGTGCTTTTTCATTTTGCATTTCCTCATTCGGTAAGAATGTGCATAACGTCATCATATTTGTTGCATTGTTCACACATAGATGGTGATTTTACTCCGATTTAGTTGAGTGTGCTTTCGCTTAGACCACTTGGTACGCCTCCGTACTGCACATCCACGAAAAGGTCCGCTCAAAACGTATCCCAATTTCCATTTTAGTACGATTTTGTAAGAACCCAGACCATCCTATTTTCGACAACTGTGTTCCCACACTTTAGCCGTAACTAAACTTGGGGTAGGCGGCATCAGGCATACAAGCTGCCTCGTTTTCCCGTATGCTGACGTGAGCTGGAATCCACTGTAGTCGCAATCCTGCTTTGAAATGTAGAAAGCAGTTTGCAACGTTAATTACTGCTAACCCAAAAATAAACAAAGAGTTCCACCCTGAAGGATTCCCAGCACGACACATCTGGAGGAGCTTCTTCCGCACGTAGTTGGCAGTGTGTGCTTGTGCAGATTGCTTGATATAATTCTGTAGAACTGCCGTCGATCTCCAGTTCTTGCAGGGATTCATGGACAACTGAGAGGCTCAGTTCATCGCATGAACCCTCGATATCAAAGAATGCGGCCAATACATACATGGCCTGCCTTCAAGCATGCCTGGTGAATATCGGTTGTCACATCTGTGACTTTGCCTTGGGGCGATGGTAGTGGTCTGTATGCTGACATACTATCTGAGAGAGCCGATTTGGTCCCTATTACATTAATCTTACATTAATCTTCAAAAAACCATGCGCTCAAGAACTTTACCAAGATGGGAACATTTCACAATTACACGTTATGACTTGATGTCTCCCGTTGCTCGGTTTCAAAATCGGAACCCCAACACCTGATTTCCACTTCGTCGGGAAATACCCCGATACTAATATATCATTCATTTTGGTCAGCATTAACTTCTTGCCATCTTCTTCTAGCGACTTTAGAAGAACACATTATGCATATGTTGCACATATCACGAGGGATTAGCTAAGCCATTGTGCCTATCGGGCGAAGTCAGCGGGACTTTAGTTGTTTGTTGGTGATGCCGCCAGGTCCAGTAGCACTTCTCGATTGTGCCACCGCAAGACCCACTTCAAGTTTAAGTAAGTTGAATGGTCGTGATAGCTCCGAAGAAATCTGTTGATCTCAACTTCATACAAATCTCTTGATATCAACTTCAGCTAACTCAGCAAATGGGCACGGTGGTATGTCTGGCAGGGTAACCGTTTAAATCAATCGTTCAATTGACAATATTTTTCAGGCAATATGTCTCCACTCGAGTTGTCGGTTTTCCAGATTCGGCAGCCTCAATCCACAGCCCCACGTCTGTAAGAAGCATTGTTTGACTCAATGTTAACGCATACTTTTCTGCCCAGTGCGTTCTGCAGTTCAATGGAGTCGGATAGTGCCACTTTTAAAAGCGTTTCATGCCCTTTATGGTCAATTCAAAAACCGTGCTCCTTAAACCGTCTTCGTAACTTACTGATTGCATCCGGAAATCGATCCAATTCATGTTCGATTAGGTCATTTGTAGGGGGACTCGTTGGTTGCTTGCATACTGCGACTAGGTTGACTTACTTTGCTCTCCTGGAACCGACTAGAACCGACAACCGGCTTTGGGCAAATACAGCGTTGCTGCACTAATGTCAACACATCCCATTTATCTAGCATTTGTTAAAATAACTAATAAATTAGTTTGCTAGAATTTTAAAGCGATAGCTAATCGACTTAGTGGAATTGCTCGAATACAGGCACAAATTTAAATTCTTCCTACCAAGAGACAAATTTGACAGACACGGATATTGTAAATGTGGACTAAGCGCATGATCGCCGGGAGCTGTCCAAGTCTAAATAAGGCACTCCCAGATTAACTTAAACGATTGCAATATTCCTACGACAATCACGCCAGTCAAAGTCTAGATGAGTATGTTTATATATGAGCAGTGTTTAAATAAAAAGGTACGAAACTATATTGTCGGTATAATTAAAGTCTTAACACAACTGTTTTACGAGCTGAAGCATTTCCTGTTCCCAGAATTTTTGCGGCTGTGACAAAAGACAGGTCTCTACTGTGTTCCTCCTTCAGTTTGTCGTCCGAGTTCAAGCGCCTGCCTTTTTAGATATTTTTTAGCGGACCGAACTGATGGAAGTCGCAGAACAACATGTTTCGGCTGCAGGACGGATGATCAAGCTGCTCCTACTTGAACTTGTCTAGTACATTTTGCGTGATCCTGAAGACAAGCGTTATCGTGGAGCAGAATCACTCGTTCCATGAGAATCCCAGACCATTTGCTTTTAATGGAGGTGCGTAGGCTGCGAAGTGTCTCAGAGGACACGTTGCTGTTAATAGTTTTTCTGTGCTCGAGGAATTCGATATATATTGGATTTCGGACGTGGAACAAATGTTTACTTTGTAGATGAGTTGGCCGGCCGTGGTTATAGTGTTTGCCCGACCTGATCTCGGGTCATCACTCAAATACTTTCGGCGTTTACGAAAACATGCAATCCACCATCTCACTGATTTGCCGAAGACACAATCTCGGCCGTATATGGCCACCATTCGGGGAGGAATATTGGCCGGTTGAACGCCTTTCGCGGTCATAAGTCTGAAAACGTCTTGTTCAATCGTCGAATTTTTCAGTGGAAACGTCATGATGACCTTGCACGTACTGCCGTGTCAACTAGACGGGACACAAAAGTGCCTGCTTTTCTGCTCAGTTATGCGTATTACATTGCTGGGTTTGCATTCGCTCTTTGCCTCCTTGGATGCTTCACTACGGTGAGCTCAGGCGGTACATACAAATTTTAATCGGTTTGGTTGTTACGCATTTAAACACATTTTAGCTATAGCGGTGCAGATATACGGTGACATTGTATACACAGTAACACAATTTTTTTACTCAGTGAGCGTAAATTTGGCAAATTAGATATATATATATATATATATATATATATAGATCTAGGGAGTCGAATGGTGCGTCTGACATGTTATTAGCGCATGTGCGGTCACCTACGCAGAACGGAGGAGAGAAACAGGCAGTTGTGTGTCCAGTTCGATTGACGCAGTAGTGCGTGTGACGACATACTGGCGTTACCATTGCACGCTCAGACAGTGTGGGACTGGGCTATCTAACGGCAAGTCTTGCATGCGAGCCTCGGCGCTTGGCAAGGGTCGAGCCGTATGATTAAGACAATACCCACTGGAACTCCACATTTGTACATGGCAGTGACTACATACTTGTATACTTTTTCAGATACTCCTCCGCGGGATCCTGCAGGATACTTAACGCAGAAGCAAAATATGCACAAGCTTTAAGGAAGCTTTATATCGTCATTATATCGTCAGCGTTGGTAACAACTCACGTACGCATTCCATCACTTTCGTTAAATTTGATTTTTTCCTTGCCTTCATGATACGTTGAATGGGCCTTGTGGCCCACTGCCGCATATCATTAAGGCACGCGTTTCAGTTTTGGACCGACGTGATCATGTGCGTGACTAGCTCTCTCAGCGTCTTCTTTCTGGGCATATCTCGTCTAGTCGTGGTACATGCGGCGCATTCCAAGACCGTGTGCTCCGGAGACTCCACCTCGTTGCAGTACAAGCGCTGGGTTGAATCGACCTTCCCCATCCGGTTGGATTGCAACACTTGGAAATTACCATGAACTGGGTCGTGGCAACCTGGGTTACAGAACTATGGTCAGGTGACTTGTGAAAGGACGCCCGGGACGATGGTCCTTATCGTCACCAAAATCTCGTCTATTGACGGACGTTCCTCACAAACGCTCCTGGTTGCCCGTCCGGACTACCTTCCCACTTCAAATCGAGTGTCATCTTGTCTTCTGCTACAAACTACTTAGCTGGGTCAGCCCACCGGCGCCGACGTTCGGCTGCCTTTAGGTCCTAGGGCATTTTTTCTACCAGATCGAGCTAGGCTGCCGTATTCATGGTGCGATTCCCCCTAATGTTAGTTGGATTCTGATTCGCTGAATCTTCCTCAAATCTTTATCAAAGCTCCGTATTCATTGGAGGTGACATCCAAACGCGAGTCAAATAGGATGATCAACTTAAATATCGGACATCAGAACTCTCCATAAGCTATCTCTTGGACAGTGCGTGATGGATCTACATATTGATATCCTCCAGCGCCTTTGGGTGTAAGTACTACCGCATCCTAACTATAGAAACGCCGCTTTTTTGAATAGGGTCGAAACCGACGACAAGAGTTGGTGTCATCACATCCATAGAGACAGAACACAATGCAATGGAAGTTTGCATCGTTACCTCTCCCCAAAAAAACTTAAGTTGTGCTCTCAGAATTCCTCAAGCACGGAAAAACTATGAACAGTGACGTGCACCGTAAGACTCTTCGTAGCCTACGCAACTCCATAAAAAGCAAACGGCCTTTCACTGAGGGAAAGATTCTTAAAAGCGAGAATCACATGTCTCCAGGGTCACACAAAGTGTATTAACCAAGTTCATGTGGGAACAGCTAGAACATTTGCCATACAGCCCGGACATGTTGCCCTGCGACTTCCATCAGTTTGGTCCGCTAAAAAGCATCTCACAGAAAGGCGCTTTAATTCGGGCGACGAACTAAATGACACAGTGAAAGACTGGCTTTTGTCACAGCCGCAAGAATTCTGGGATACAGGGAATTCCTTGGCTTGTAAAACAATAGAATAGCTGGGCTCAGGCCTCTGGCGATTACTTTTAAATACACAAACGTTTTTGTACTGAAATAGACTTCAATTATACACAATGTTGTTTCGCGCCTTTTCAATTTAACATCTCATATATATATATATATATTGTGTAGCACTATCAAATGCTATCGTCATAGGTGCGCACACAACTGCCGCCTTTTTGCTAGCAGGTCCTCTACCTCGGCGCGGGGCGAGAGTGCCCGTCATATTGCATACTCGTATATCGTTTATACGCACCTCCCGTACTCCCAGGGTACGGGTAATAACTGTCTTACGCTGTTGGCCCTTATCTTCATTTTTCCCTCTTCTTCTTTTCTTCGAGGAATTCACCAAAGAAGGGTTCACATAACTACATATATGAAGTAGAAAAGTGAACGCGAGACACAGCGAGATAAATAAAGAGGTATGCGCTCGTGCTTAGAAATGGAGATGGGTGAAACTTAGGAACGACCAACATGCAAAGGAGGAAAACGAGAGAGAGAGCCTTCATGAGATAGAGGACCAAAGGTTGCCTCTATGCTGCAAGAGTATCGGGAGAACCACGTCCTCCCCCTATAGCAGAACGACAAGTGATGATGAGCGAATGGATAAGCAGGAACTAAGCAGGGAGAGGCCGTGCTGCGCCGACGATCATTGGCCGTAAGGGTGAGATAGGGCAGGAATGAGTATGTGCCAGTGTGTGTATATGCACGAAAATAAAACAAGGGACGATCAGGGGGAGAGATAGAAAGAGAGAAACAGATAGAGAGATTCGTGCCAAAATATAGAGCAGAAAAAGCTGGCCCAGCAAGGCGTAGTGTCAGAAGGGCACCGACCCGACGGCGCCCATGGCGCAAATGGAGCCACGGAGGAGGTGTCCGGGTCCGGCCCTTTTTTGCACCGCCCCGATCCCGTAGGGCATCGCTCCTTAACTTACTCCTACTATTCGCCACCGGTCCAAAGTTGTTCATCGTAATCACCATCATCAGCATTATCAAGATCATCAGCGGCGTCATAGCCGCGCGCTAAGAAGCCTGAGTGCCCCTATACGATGCGGGCGTTCGCCTCTCTGTCTCGTGCTGCCTCTTCTTTTACATACTGTCGACTACCGTCGTTACTATTGTTGCTGCTTCTGCTGTTGTTGTTGCTGCTGTTGTTGTAGCTGCTGTTGCCGTTGCTGCTGTTGTTGTAGCTGCTGTTGCTGTTGCTGCTGCTGCTGTTGCTGTTGTTGTTGCCCTCGCTGTTGTTGCTAGGGTGGCTGTTGCTGGTGATGTATCGTCGTTTTTCAGCGTCATAGGCTAGACTGCTCCTCGACGGTTAAAGCCCGTGATGATTGGCGGCGCTCACCTACCTAAGCGGCGGTGTCGATGATGAACAAAACTGTAATGGTGATAATGATAATGAAGGAAATGATCAAAGCGAGTTATTCGACGGCAAGCCGGTTGAACCCGAGGACTGCAGCGGTTAAGATCTACGCTCCCATTCTTCTCTCTCCCGCCGTGTGGCTCTCTGTCCACATATATATATATATATATATATATATATATATATATATAGCCGAATAACTATATATATACATATATATATATATATATATATATATATATATATATATATATGTATATATATAGCCGAATAACTGCGCTCGTTAGGGTCTTTATGCTTACCGAAACATAGATGGATGATATCGTTCTTTCTAGGATGTTGTTGTTGGCGTTATCGCCATGACCTTATCACCCCAAGAACCGCTGACGAGCTGGCAAGCCGTTACTTCGCTTCGACGTTTTATAGACTACACACGCTCAGCATACCGTGAGACGATATATGCTAATATATACCTAATTTTATGCAGAACAAAGCTTCCACGTGTACGCGGTGAAAGAGAGAGAGAGAAACGGTAAGACAGAGAAGAGACCATATATATTTATATTCCGACGAAGAAAACCTTCCGAAAAAGTCTTTGTTAAACCAAACGATCAAAGTCCTAACACCGTTAGAAACGTTTCCTCTTATATATACTAGCACCTTTGGCAGAGCCTAATGTCTAAATTTTAAATTACTCGGGGGTTTCATCTAGATCATCCGAGCACGTAAAATTATGCATTTTTAAGTTGCCACTAACCAGCCGAGCTATATTTACCTCGGTAGCTGGCATACGTTTATGACCACGGTGCGAAAATAAAGACACTGGCTTTGATAGACTATACTCAATATATAAAATCCCAAGAATAGGAGTGTATCGGCACTACGAAAAGTTGCAACTCGTAAAACAAGTGGAATACGACGGATCACGTTTGTATGGTAAGGCACAACATTTTTGCCAATGCAAGGTACTTCCTCCTTACGCGGTACACAGTTTGAAAAGTACATACATCTTCTGTTATTCTCTCAGTAAGGAAGCATTACTGTTTCAAATCTTTGTACGCCCTTAGGCAATATGATTTTCTTCGCTTAAGTTATTGTTCTACCTTTTTGCTAAACATGGATATTGACTCTAGAGTATGCCGGGTGATGTGTAGGTTTCATTGAAACCCAATAAACTGTATGCATGTGACCACTGTGCCGCAAGATGTTACGAGAACCACAAGTGCAATGTTTAGTCTTTGTTATACCGTAAAATAACGTAGAAATTTTCTTAATATTGCACTAGTGCGCCTGCATTTTGAGGTGTCCGTAAACGCGCAAAGCGTGTCGTTATGTCATTCCTAAAAACTCTAGCTATGAAGCGTGACTTTAATGTAATCAAAATCTATCCTCTTGTACGCGTACCTACATGTTGTAACTTCCTCTCTTTATGTTCCTCATGATACAATTCTAATTGAATGCATTGCCTTACTTATTGATATCTATGAATAAGTATGTAGCCATAGTAGACATCCGTAGTGAATGCATCATGGACCTTGCTTACTCGGAGCGTACTTAACCGGCAATGCGATGCAAAAGAAACGATGCAAGGAAATCAAGTTGGTACAAATGGGTCTTATTTATGTCGCCGATTTATTTGCGAATACCCGTTTATAAGCAACTGTAGACCTACTAAAGATCTAAAAATCGTTAAAAAAGCAAATATTATAATACTTAAACTTTTACAATACTACTGAAAACTGAGAACAAACCAAAAAAGTGTTCACAAAATCTCTACACGTGTATTTTCATTACAGCCTACCACTTCTGTAATGTTAACGTCGTTTTTCCGTGACCAACTATGTTTCGCGCACAATACACTCCATGACAGTAATTGCTGGACGTATGGTAGTTTTGACTTTGAGGTTACCAGCTCGACCGTTTCCTAGGTCTAACTCCTAAAGATGTACATTATAATATATATAGAATATCAATTATCAACAAAATCCGCGTTCCGTAATATTCTATAGATTGTCTCTTCCAGACACGGCGCCACTTCAAATACAGGGTGGGCCATATCTATTGTGTCAACGCTTGTCGGGTAAAGAGGGAGAGTGTCAGAAGCTCCGTTCTTATCCTTGCTCAGCCAACGATCATGATGACACGTCATAATTTGTATCGGTAAAATGACCAAAGCTAGTGTACATCGAGCAGTCATTAATCGGGAGCTGCAACTGGGCCATATTATATTGCGGAGATCGTGAAAATTGTAAACTTAATTGCACGTTGTAAAACTAACTGTTCATCAGATTTTGTGAGCAGAGAACTTTAGTTACCGTCATCGAGCTGGTAGACAGCGCTTTGTAAGAACTTTTAAAATTGTTGAACAAATACGTTAATGAAAGTCAGATGTCCTTGTCGGTCATAATAATAGTTTGCTAGAGATATTCAGATGTCACCTGCTAGCTTCAGAACTATTATAAACGAACACATTGGTATGGTTTCATGTCGTCTTGCGCAAAGACAAGAACTAACCTACGACGCTATAAAGCGTTAATTTTGCACAAAGTTTAACTTCGTGTAAATATTTGTACACCACAGCGCTGTGAGCATGGTTGTCCTGTTGGACGTGTTGTAGACGATAGATGAACTCAAATGTAATGTGCAGCCAAACTTCAACCGCCAGAACGATCCAATACTTGCCTGAAGCGCCTCGGGAAGCTATGGATTGTGGACAAAGGTTGGCCCATTGCCGCATAAACTATGAGCCGAATTATAGGCAACCGGCTAAACTCCTTGTTGATTTTCCTCGGCGCATAATATATATATATATATATATAAGTGAACATTAATATTCAATTTTAGACTTACAAAGTGTGTTGTGAGAAGCGCTACCAGTCAAGCTTATGTATTTTCAAGACAGCCTCTCATTTTGCCCATAATTGCTGCCGCATTGCCGCGCTAAACCGTCATCAAATAGATGCTAAAGTTGAACAAAACAATATATAGTGTTTTTAATATATTTATGCACACACTTATATTTATACGTACGTTGTTTTTCGTTATACGGGCACTTGCCGTGCCCCGAGGGAATCACAGCCTCGCGGTACTCGACCAATTTGTTTGAATCGAACTCTGTGCCAACCAAATAGGTGGGATTTGCACCTGCGTCAGAAAGGCTGCTAGTTCGCAATGACGCTAGGAACGTTATCTACGGCATCAGCATACGCTTGTGTGTCTGGTTGTCCGGAAATCCCCGTCGGGCGTGCAGGCCTACCACGACAGGCGTTTCGTTCGCCGCTGTGATTGCACAACGCCGCCCGAATGATAACCGATGTGTAGGCCCGGCAGTCATGTCGTGATTATCCTAGAGCCTACAGGGCTGTACTAGTGCCCCCTATCGCACCCCAGCGTGAGCTTTCGCGTCACCCCTAGACAGCCCCCCTCGCCCCCCCCCCCCCCCCCCCCCAAATTTCGGCAATCCTAAGCCGTTGTAGCCTAGTGCCGTAATGTACGTAATGAAACGCGCTATCGCATCGCGTACATATTGAACACTCATCATTTTCAAATGTACTTTTTCTAATGTCCGTCACTTCCCTCATGTCTAGCGCTCTTTCCCTCTCGCGTGCTCTCTCCCTTCTCCTACTTCCCTTCTATTATCCATCTTGCACTGTATCGTTGTTTTTCTTTCTCCTTTTTGTCTCTCTTGCCACCTCACGTTTTGTGGAGTTTTTGAGCGGTCTCAGTGGCCGTCACGCAGACGGCAGCAGGATCAGGGTCCGGGTGCAGCAGATTTTCGAGACACTTCTTGCAACAAAGCAGCAGCAGCAGCGACAGCACTGGAAAAGCACGAACGATGAAGGAAAGGCGCGGAGAAATTGGCGGAGGTGATGAAGCGCGCCGTGTGTTGTGTGTGCTTGTAAGCGTAAGTGTGTTCGACTTCGAAGCTCCCAGATGGAAAATAAATCCGCCAACTCTCCACATCGAAGTAATCCAGAGAAGGAAAGACGCCCTTCTTGGCGTGGCCTGGCGAGCGACTGGCTCCTGGCTGCTTGGTGTCGGCCTCCATCGAGTTGGAAAACTAGACACGTTCAAATGGAGACATTTGTTCTCGTATTGTTCTGCTTAGAGCTGCTGCTCTTGTTGTTGATGTTGTTGCTGCTGCTGTTGTTGCTGTTGTTGTTGTTGATGTTGCTGTTATTTGTTGGTATATGTTATTGTTCTAGCCGGTTGCCTTCTGTTGTTGTGGTTGTCAGTTTATTTTCTGATACTCATGCTGCTGCTGATGTCGCATCGTTGTTGTAGTATTGAGAGTGACTGTGGTGCTTGTTTTTGTGTTTGTTTGTTGTTGCTGCTGCTACTGCCTTTACTGCAATTGTTATTCTTTCTGTATGCATGATCGTTATGAACCTTGCTGTTTATAGCGCTGCTACAGCGCTGTCTTTTCGTAACTGTTTACTGTAGTTTTTTGTAAGCTCTGCCCAATATTAGTGATGTGCTTGTTGTTCTTCTTCCAATTGTTCGGATTGTTGTAATTGACGTCGCCATTTTGTTGTCCCTGCCGGTGTGCTTGTTACTATTTTAGTTGCTCCATCATTATTCTTCTTGTTGTTGTTGTTGTTGTTGTTGCGGCTGCTGCTGCTGCTGCCGCTGTTCTGGTTGATGTTGTTGTTGTTGGGCACAATCTGTGGCAGAGGAGATTGCAGCGTCCTGTGGGGTTCTATTTTCCGCCCGGCTCGGCTTTCCCGGCTTGGCGGCGCCCCGTCGTCCCATCTGAACCCCACAACAACCCGAACCCTGCCTCGGGCTGCTTCGCTTCAAATTGCTTCGTTGTGTCCGCTCGAGCAGCATTTGTGACGGCCGAGAAGTGGCTGTGGCGGCGGAGACAGCTGAGTCGTCGCTAAAATGTCGTTCGCGATTCATCTTAATTTGAAATCGCCAACCTGCCGTTCAGCGGCAGCAATTTACTCTGTTGTGCTGTTACGGTCTTGTTCTGTTTGTTGTTTTTTACTTTTCTTGTGAACAGCAGTTCTCAAAGTAAGTTGCGCAGCCCGCAAAAGTGTTGTGTTAGTCTGTTGTCTGAAGACAACACGTTTAGTAATTGTGTTAGTGTGTGAGAACTGAAGTATGAGAAATGCCCTACGTGTAAGAATAACGCTTATATATATATATATATATATATATATATATATATATAAATCGTTTACATATATATGAGATAAAAATATATGAGACACTGAACTGGCGGTTGGTGTGCTTCCATATAGGCCATAGCCTGCTCTAGTTTATTCATATATATATATATATGAGAGGCGAGAATTGCCGAGTGGGCAAACGTATTGTAAATGATTAATAAATCATTACAATATTTTCTATATAAATAATTTTTTTTTGTAAGGTCTGAAAAGGGTGACGCAGACTTAAATAATGCACATAAATCATTTAAAAATGCTGCACTGCGTACTTTTTCTACTCAAAGGAGTGTTTTAGATTATTTTAATTCCTTATAAGATGACATAATTACGTGTCCATGTTTATACACTGATGTGGCTTGAAGCTCCCCGAAAGATTTTTTCCGTATATGGGGGGTTTCGTGAACGCATAATGCACCTGCATAGGCGGCAGCTCGTAGCGACTATCGTGGGACTCACAAACCCATTCAACCTGGGTTCCTCCCCACTCCCATTAAACCTGGGTTTCTCCCCACTCCCATTGAACCTGGGTTCCTCCCAACTCCCTTAGATTCAAAACTGTGTCGCTATTCTTTGACACCTAGAAAGAAAAGGCTTGCTCTCACATGATCTATAAGCACTACCTGTTAACTTCCAACTGGAAAGAGTACACTGAAATTGCGGTAAAGACCTAGCTATCCCCTCTGGCTTCTCGTCTTGATTCGTCCCGCCTGGGCGTTCTTTCAAGCGGTCCATTATGACCCCGATCATGGCGGAGCATGAGTATTCATCATAACTCGTTCTTTCCTCCACCCAGCCTTACTAAACACCATGGTAACGCCACGTGCTTCGGAGGCGACTTCTTCCTGTTCAAAGGATGGCGACCCGTCGTAGGGGGTTACCCGGGTTATAAACAAATATCTGAAAACCCGTCTCCCGGATTTTCAGACTTGTTTACTAATCTAGACTATAACACCGACCTAGTTGTATTTTCAAGTTTACGTGTTCGTACTATTTCCTGCTGCTTTGTGGTCAAGGAGCGTTAGCAATACATCCGTCTGTGTAGGTTCTTTGCCAAACGGATGTCCTCTTCCTCTTCGTTAAACTCAGAAAACGTCTTGAAGGTACACACGCTACATAACCGTAGTACTCTTACCTTCTGCCCTCTGTCGCTTCTAGAGCATAAGCGCAAGTCATTAGACCAATTTTTCGACATACGATAAAACAACCTGCATTGCATGTTTGTGTGACAAATAGTTAAACAAACTAAAGCTAAATTTACTTGAAGAAAAGTGGCCCATGCGGATCACACATATTTTCAGTTCCGTATATGGCCAACGCAAACTATAAAAGCACCCGAAAAATAAATCGCTACGATCGCAGCTAATATCGTATATTTTCATACGAAGCGTGCATGAAGCCTGCATATAAAAGGCAAACATATTATAAAATGTTATTTATATAACTTTGCTATGTTAGCACTTAGAAGTGAACAAACATGTTAAACTAATATGCTTGCGCTAATATTGTGCAAGGATTCGTTAGACGGGCTTGGCGTAGTACAGAGTTTAGAGTATTCGTGAACTACTATATATATATATATATATATATATATATATATATATATATATATATATTTATATAATGCGGCACTTAAAGTGTATCTAATCTGCTGGAAGAAGAACTAGGGAGCGGCGAAAGTCTGATATGCGGGCGTACTGACCTTAACTCTCTTGGAGGTCGTGGCAGTGTCGGCTAGTTCCAGAAACACGCATTATCTGAAGCTCTCTTGAAGAAGGGACACCTCGCGTCAGGCGAGGGGCCGGTCTCGAGTGTCGTCGTCAGCGTACTCAAACAATAACGACGACGACGACGACAGCAGCACCTTTGCATATACATTCATTCCACTTATCCCAACCAACCCACCCGACCAAGTGGGGCTACCATCTAACCCCACCTTCTCTACGCCAAATATCTAGCTGTCTGCGGGACGGCTATAAACTACATACGAGAAGACCTCCTGGGAGGGAGGGGAAAGGCTGGCAGGGACGGAGAAGGCTGGGGGGCGGTCGGGGGGGGGGGGGGTTGAAGGGAAAAGGCTGTGAGCGCGGACCCCCGGGTCGGCCTATCAGCGACTGCTGTAGCTGGAGCGACTTTTCCTTTGCGCTTTGTTTCGCTTGAGTTCCGCGTTCGTCTTGTTTCGCCTTTGCCTTTCGTTGGCGTTATCCGTCTTTACTTTGCTTGATCCTTTTTCTTTTCTTTTCTAGTTTCTTTCGCTGCTGCTGCTGCTTCACCTCCGTTCAGCTTCGTTCTTACCACATTCATCGTCGTTGCCGTCTTTCATTCCCCGTGTCACAGCTCCTTCTCTAGAGGCAAACCTATGCTGCTGGATATGGCAAGCCTGGTCGCGCATGGCTGCAGCATTGTACAGCAGGGCTTCCGTCTTTTGCCCAAACCACTGCCACGCTCTATAACGATGGTGCACTGACACGAACGCAACAAGACCTTTAGATCCTCTACATTGTCCAACAGATCGGTTGGCATAGTGCTGATTGGTTAATAGTGTCCCACTATTAACCAATAGTGGGACGTCTACGCTACGCAAAATGCTAGCGTGACGGAAACATGTTTCCGTTGTTACTGTTCGCATTCCGTTCTATTCTCGCTCGAGCAGCTGAGCCCATCTTCGTGATTAACGAAGGCAATTAAGGTTGTGGACTGTATACTGCGCCTATATATATATATATATATATATATAGATATGGGTGTAATTGTTAACATAACATAAAGACGCCGATATTGTTACAGAAAGCAGAGTTTCGTCTTGTATTGTAACTGTTGCAATTGCTACCATCGGTACATTTATACAGGTAGCAATGCATTGCACGGGGTGGTGTAAACCCAATACAGGCAAGTATAAATTTGCCACGCAAATAAAATACTATTAAGCTTTGTGCGAGCCAACACATTGAATTTCATATAGATTGACATTCCAGATGATTTGGCTTGATGTCGATATAAATGTTCCAGTCGTAAATTCTCCTAGCTGGATTAAAGCAGTAATACGTACTACATTGCTGATATGCGTATAACACTATAATTATCGGAACAGGAAAATATTCGCAATCGTGTCAAAGGAGTGTCGTTGTTTTCCAGTTTCGTGTATATTTTAATTTGCTTTATTTTTGTAGCTTCTATAACAATTTCAAAAGCATTAGAGAAGACCACATACGCATGAATTTACAAGTATTATTTTCGCCCATTATATACTTTAGTGGAAACTAGCAGTCAGCTTTCAAACAAAGTCGTTCATGTAAACAGGGTTAACTTTTCCAGCGCAGTTTGAAGGGAGTTTGGCAAGAGATTGTTTCTCTAATGTGTATCTCGACAGAGACGTTTTGCAGCTAAAAGTTTTAAAATGATGCAAAGCATTTATTCCGCGCCATGAACGACCGTAATGCGGCATCTTAACCCAGGGGCGAATGGCTGAAGTTCTTAAAAGTGCTACAATAGGACCGCTAGTTATGTTCGCTAGGTGGGCACAAAACTCAAAACTACGACAGACTCTTTAGGCCTAGTCGATTACTGCATAATACCTACCCGACTGTCGACTTCCTTCGTGCTTCAAAGCGGCTTCACCCAATGAAAACGAGTTGCTTTGAAATGTTAATTGGTAAACTCTATACGCGTGCCCAGAACAGCATGAAACCTTTCAACCCGAACAACTTACTTTAACATAATTAGCCGCTGGATACAAACATATTGCAAAGCAGTTTTGAAAATGGACGACCTACGACGACCTACCAAAAAAGTAACAATACAAACTTCGGCGATATTGCCGCAGTAACGAGCACCTGGAGAGATACCTACCGACGCCCACCGCTTCCCGCAGAATGCACGGCATAGGCTAGCATAGCATACAAAGTTCTTCATCAACGACTAGCGAGGTCCTCAAACGTTTGCGCAAACTTCTCTAAGTCAACACGACTGAGTTACCACAATCCGAGCTACCGGCATCTCTACTGTAGGCAAACTTGCATATGCAAGGATATGGAAGGAAGAGAAGATAGCGGCATTGCTTAGTTCCGCTATGTGCATGTCATCAACCAGTATGTCACGGCTCAAACAGGAGATGCAGCCCTACGCGACATATAGTCTAGACGCGACCTAGAAATTCACCCTGATATTTTCCCGGTTCAGCCAGCAAACGCATGTTCCTTCTATTAGCGTTGGTAACGTAATCGCTTAATTATCTCCCAACTTACATATGCGTTACAGCAGAAACATGGACAAAGATAATTTGAATAGGACTTTTAAGAAGTCGTCTTTTCGAATGTTCGTATTTCCAGCGCCTTACGTCCGTATGTGTACCATCGTCGGCATGGACAGCGGCATGCGTGTATGTTTCTTTAGCTATAAACTACATATATATATATATATATATATATATATATATATATATATATATATATATATACTCTAGAAATCCAGAAAGAACGAAATTATAATTCGTATTCTGCTAAAGATGATTATTCTTATTCGTATTCTGCTCTCAAAATGACTTAATATGGCGATAGAACTAACTACGTGTCTAGTTTCAGACAATGTGTTGTTGTCTTAATATCTACAACCTGTATATTTCGGGCATACCCCGGTGCGGTATCTCCGATGTGGACGACGGTTTGCTTCTCAGAGATGGACAAACTGAGTTGTCCGAATAGTGCAGAGCGCTGGCGGTTGACCCGTCTGACCGTTTATGACCACGTCCATGCTTCTGCTATAACTTTGAGCGGTGCATTAGCATTGTATTTTAAATCAGTACTTTCATATTTAACGCATACCACCTACAGAGTTTGCATTGTACCGGGGTGAATTTAAAACCTATCAGATTAACATATCTCATATATACCTCCCAAATGGTAGGTTCCTACAAGAACTTTTACTACTACTACTACTACTACTACTAGGATGGTTTGTTGCTTCATTACTGAGAACATGTATCACGTTTATTTTCAATGATCGAGAATCATGCGCGTGCACAGAGCAGCATGAGACCTATTTGGAACCTAAATTGTAGAACAACAAACATGTTCACCTACTATTCACTTTGATGTAGATCCCTTCTTGAACTAAATGGTCAAAAATTAAACTATCGAAAGGCCTATATTTATAGATACTTCAATAGACGTAATGATTAGATAAGTGGAAAAAGGTTAAGCCGCGGAGATCCCGGCCGTGGTTCACACCCACTTGTTAGCTCCGACATAGAGAACTACTCGGCTTGCTGAGACTAGCAAAAGCCCGAGCAGATCCACAGCTCCAAGCAAGGCGAAGGCAGGACTACGCGTCTCGTAGAAAGTCCTACATAGGGCTATGCCGTGACTATAAGGTCGAACATGCGAGGCGAGAGGAAGCCCGTCTACTTGAACGAGCAGAAAGGGAGCCCCATGCCTACATAAACCGCTCTCGTAAGGGGATACGGCACTCACTGAGTGACGAGCAGGTAGAACGTCATTTGACGAATCTGCTGTTCAACCCTCACGTAAAAACTCGGCCACAGAGGTTGAGTATCCACTTACACTTGAGCAGCACACAATGAATCTTCCCTTTGAGGAAGAAGAAGTATGCCGAGTTATCCAATCCCTTCCTAGATGGAAAAGTAGTGGGCCAGATCGGGTCTACTACGAACATTGGGTGTAATCGGAGCCGCTCTTGAAGGGGATTCTCTGTGATTTCTTTAATAGAATTATGGAGGAAGGGCAAATGCCCAGAGTTTGGCACATTGCTAGGCTTTCTCTGTTATTCAAGGGTAAACACGGCGACGATAGAAGTGCCCCAAATCTGTACCGGGGAGTGGCGTCGGAGCGAACGCTCAAGAAAATATTCTGTAAGCTGATTATTGAAAGGATTGCAAATATAGCAAACAATGCTCTGCCTTCCGAGCAGTTCGGATTTAGAAAAGGCATGGGGACCCGCGACGCCATCCACGTTTTGCAATCCGAAGTAGAACGGGCGGTGTCTCGTCCAGGGGGCTTGACAAGGCTCCGCGCGATCTTATGATCGATTGTTTTAGACAGATTGGCATAGGTGGAGCTCTTCTGCGAGTAATTTCTAGTTTTTTCGACGATGATACACTGTTGGTCGAGGGAAGGAACGGCGTGCGTGAGCTAACGCAGAATGTTGGGACTCCTCAGGGGGACCCACTAAGCTGCATCTTGTTCACGCTGCTTCTAGCCGACCTTGTTCAATACGTGCGTCAAGAGTTTCAACATGCCGTGGTAGTGATGTATGCTGATGACATCGTTGTTGCTCATCGTAACATTGGTGCCATCTCGCGTATTACCGCCATGGTAGAGGCGTATCTCATGAAAAAAGGGCTAGAAATAAACTCACGCAAAACCAAGGCGATTAAGTTTCGTCGCGGCGGGCGTTTAGGTGCAAACGATGTTATTCGTTGCTGCGGGAAGCCATTGGAGTTTGTAAACTCTTTCCCATACTTGGGTCCCCGGATTCACTACAGGGGAACATCGTTTACTACACACATCGAAAACAGTGTTACCTCGACACTGGCAGCTCTCTACGGAGGGGTCAAAGATGTACGGCGACTGTCCGTCGGTACGGCAGTGCGCTTGTTTATGTTAAAAACTCTGCCAAAGTTGGCGTATAGCTTAAACAGAGTGTGGCAACACCTATCTCAAGCTAATTTTAATTTGCTTGAAAAGTGCTTCACACTATACATGAAGCGAGTACTCTGCCTTTCAATCAAGGCGAGAAGCTGCTTCGTCTATGTATTGTCGGACTGTGCGCCGATGGTGGAGATGCTTCGGCTTAGGCTGCGTATGCCATTGACGGAGCCACTTAACCATTTCTTGGAAGAGTGGCAACGCAAATTCACGGAAGCAGCGACGGAGTTAAGAACGCTCGACGTCTTTAAGTCTCCTTGGTTGTGGGCCGGGGTGGCCTGCGATGACAGGCATGTATATACCAGGTTCATCGTACACGGGTTCCATCACCTTGTATGCTCCCGTAGGGAGTTTCATGAAGACTATACTACTCAGTGTAATTGTCGGTTCTGCTCGCAGCAATGCGCTAAGTACCACGCGGTTGATTGTCCGGCACTGCAACGAAGATCCTTACACTTCTTCTCTCGGTGGAACGGCAAAACAACAAGCATTTATGTTTAATAATAGCATGAACTATTTTGTACATACTCTATTTGAGTGAAATAAATATGATTGATTGATTGATTGAAAAAATGATTAGATACATTCGCTAACACTAGTTAGACTGTCACCATTCCCCTCGGCATGACTGCTCTGAAAACACTAAAGTGGCATTGAGATAAAAGTGATACGTTCACTAAAGCCGGTACAAACATAACGGCAGATTGGTCAACCTGTGGTGGTGTGGTCTGGGGGACTAGTGTGCTAGTCATGGTTGTCATCTACAGGGGTGTCGCCTGTTCGATCCCTGTTGTTGAACAAATTTTCTTTGAGCGATGCTCATTGAGAAGATAGATGATAAACCATACCGCTAAAGGTCAGCGGCCATGCTGCCAAAAAGGGCTGTTGGGGAAACCCTAGATATCTCAACATGTCCGGCCCTCGGTGCATTGAAGATATACTTCACGGTAAGTTCCGAGTCCATTGGAGACAAAGGATGGTCTAGAATTAAAAACAACCTTCTTAAAAATGTTTATTTAATTCTAGGTTGGTCAGCCTTCTTTTTTAACCACAATGACAGCAACTAAAATGACAACAACGTGGTCTCCGCCGCCGCTGCCAGACGGCTCGATCGGCAACCATGATCCGACTCCTATCGCAGACACAGAATCACTGGGTGACGTTTGAAATGCTGCAGCCGGTCAAGACGTCGAGGTAGCGGCAGAAGTGTCAACAAGTGAAAAGGAGTGTAGGATAAAGCACCCGCCTCACAGGACAGCTCGTGGAGGAGATGGCGTCCGTAGCGACGCCTGTCAAACGGCAAGCCATCAACCCGTCGCAACGAGAGAAATCGTCGGGGACGAGAGCGACTAGAGAAGGCGGTGCAATGCGGACAACTTTAGCGGAATCCCCCTGGCGCCAGTGACGAGAGCACTGAAAGGGAAGCCATGGAGAGCGGGGCCACAGTGCGACTCCGTACAGGCGCACGAAGAAGAAAACGTGGAAGGCTGAATGGCGTTGCTGCGGGTGGCAACGTGATGAGAAAGGACGTAACACCAAGGCTTAAAATAAATGAGCGACCTAAGGCGGTTTCTTTTGCCGCGGATAATAATTTGCACAGGAAACAAATTTAACCGTTGTTTGCGCTGACGTCGCTAGTTATCTTAAAAGAAAATTTGAGAAACCTTGTTTAATACGAGCCGGTGAACTAACTTACTATCGTCGCCGCGGCAGTCCAAGACTGAACTGCATTGCGGAGTTTAGACTCAGTCGGAGATAGACTCCCGGCTCACAGAGTACAGAGTGAGCGGTCAAGTATCAACAGTAAGGGGGGATATCTGCGGTGTGTATCCGACACTCAGAGATACAACCATTGTTAACGCCTTGGGATCGCTAGGTGTCACTGAGGCCTTTCGAGACAGAGCGAATAATGTACAAACTGGCATAGTTGTGGCCACTGACCGAGTAGTTAAATCTTTTACAAGAATATATTTTCTGGCGCAAGTTCGGGGGGGGGGGGCTAAAAGCCCCTAGGGTAAAGGTCTATAGGGAGCCGCACCAGTGCTACCTCTGCTACCTGGACCACATTAAGCCGGGCTGCCCCTGGGCGGCACCCCCAGCAGGCGTAACCTTTTACCAATACTGGCTGTAAAGCAGCTAGTATCAGTGTGGAGCCGTCTTCTCTTAATTCTTATGATAAATAGACAACTAGGCATTTGTCTAAAAGTTTTCCGCAGTTTCGTCCAGAGTTTTCCCAAATGCTGTGAACAACCACCTTCCTAGGATTCGCACTTAGCAATGCCTATGGAGCTAACTTTATAACTTCATAGAAAAAAAAGGTTCTCCGCCCGACCGCAGCCTGGTTTCGGCAGCTAGCGCGCAAGGTGCTCATCCGCAAATACATAGCGTCGATTGTCGACAAAATTGCTCCCGCTTAACTGGGTTGTGAAGTTAAAGGAGGCTGCAAAGCTGCTGCCCACGCCGCAAGTGCCTTTGTGGCTATTTACTAGGTATTAAATAAGGTGTTGATAGAACTGAATCTTAAACATGCATCTAATTCCCTGAGAACAATTGTGAACTTTCCAGCAATAATCCCGGCCGTCTACCAGATGTACAGAAGCCCATCCAATATATTCTGGGGGGAATAAATCGTACTATCCAAATGCGGGATACAGCAAAGAGATTCTTGTGGCCCGGCCCTTTGTTTCCTGGCAATTTGTCAATTACTTTCTGTCCTGGAGTCAGAATTTAAGCCGTGATTCGAATACGATGAAAAGATCGGCAGAACTCCTGATTCCGCCCCTGGTGATTTGCATTGTTAGAGAATATCAATTGAAGTGGAAATGCGGCCGCGGTGCTAGGCTCGCTGCCCTCGTGCAGTGGTTTACCGGGGTTGATTTGATTATATATTAAATATATATTGTGTATAGTGTATAAATACAATAAACAATAACAAACGCGAGCAAATGATATTCTTGTCTAGAGGATGCAGCCATAAGTACCTGCAAAACACGTAACCGACTATGTCAACACCCAAGACGTACGTTAGTGTTTGTACACTTATGAACAAAGTCTGGGGTTACGAGTACATACATATTCACCATACACAGATGTTATGTACTCCACTTTATTTTTAACGAAAGCGTTTTTCTAGTCTAATCTGCTAGTAATAGTTTATATATATATATATATATATATATATATATATATATATATATATATATATATATATATATATACAATGTAAAGCTAATACTACCTGTCTTGCCGAATCATGTGAGCAAACGTCGACTCCGTTCCAGTTTTCCCACCACAGAAAGTTCCGGGAAGTCCTAATGAAGGCATACTTTGGGAACGGTATGAGAATCATTAACTAAGTCGAGAAAAGACAATATAGTTGCATGCATTAGATGTTTGTTGCAGAAATGCTATATATATGTAATAACGTTTATATGGAGAGTGCGTCTGCATTTGCAGCAATGATTGTGGTTCTATGAGGGTCTCGGGTCGTCCAACTGTAATCAACCTTTTTCGAAAGTTTTGGGAATGCATGACGCACATGCGTCACTAGCAGCCTGCGTGATTTGCGTGAGACACTAAACCAGTATCATCCTAACCAGTATATATATATATATATATATATATATATATTTATATATGTGTGTCAATCAAATCCTACTACCAACAACTATGGTGAATAAATATGATATGAATAAATTTGCGTTATAAAATGCTTCAAAAAGTGCAAAAGATTGTGGCAAGTGCATTGCAGCCCGCTGGAGCTATTTTGAAGTGAGCAAAAACACGGAAATTTAAACACGGAAGATTAAATAAATAGTTCTATCTATATAAATATGTATTATACGTTTTCGAACCGCCCTTGCATAAATGATTTTGTTTGTTTACCGAGATTTACTAAAACTGACAGATTAACAAACCCACTAAAATCCAGTCGTCCTCTTTACCCCTCGTCGGGGGTAGCCGCAGTACAGTCTTCGCAATTACTACACCTGGCTACTTTATCTTGCCATTAAGGCTGCTCGACTTTATACGGTAGTTACTTTCACCTCGGAGACAAAATCTGCGAATATTCTTACCATACACCAGTCCATGATCCTTCAGGAGCGCCTCTTCAAGCGCATGGCGCGTTAGAGAATTTCCCGGTTTTAGGTTCCGAGACAGTAGCTCTCGCTCAATAATAAAAAAAAACACGCAGCGTTCGTAGCTGTGCCATACATTGTCTGCCTCGTCTGATATATATATATATATATATATATATACATATATCTATATATATATATATATATATATATATATATATATATATATATATATATATATATTGTATATATATATATATACTGCAATCTGCATGCAGTCTTTAGTTTGCTTGCAGGTGAGCCAGATCGTTGTTCAACCGTTTGCGAAGTTTAACTAATGGGCTGATACATTACTCTGTTGGTGCGCTGTATGCCTACCATTAAACAATTTACAGCCATGCCCCATTTACTCCTCTCCTTCCTGTTTCGTTTATAGCTTGCGATGTTCCATTACGGAAGGCAGTGCAGCCAGGATCGGAAATGATGATTCCCACACCGCGAAAAAAACCCTTTGGAAGGTAGGTGTACCCACCTGCTGCACCGAGCAAGCAGACACAAAGTACGACAGAACTATGAACAGCGCGAAAACTCCCCGTTGTGTTGTCGTTCCACCCTCCCTGCCTAGCTAACCAGTTTAAAAGCAGATGCAGATGCACGATATCACAGCGGATTCGACACGCAATTTTTTCACAACGGCAAATCTAGCGGCATGTGCAGCAACAGACAGAAGAACAAGGACCTTGTCCAGCAAAGTATGGGCAAATTGTGTATGCACTAATATGTTATTATGGGCATTAGCGTAAAAGAAACGACCGCTGTAGGCAATAGTCATGATTGAACAGTGACGTCTCATCGCCACAGACTTACCTTAATTGAACTATCTGTATCCGTTATTCATTGTGTCAATAAGTATTTGTGAAATGTGTAGGTGTATCCTCGGTATTCATTATATAAACATTGAGTATTATCTGTATCAATTATATACATACATATGTGTGCATGTTTTTTTTATGGGACCGTCTTCTCCGGACGGCAAATTTATTTAAGTTCAATAACTCTTCATTGAGCTTGAAATGTCCATTATTACATAAATTCAAACAATTATAACTATTCAGGTAATTTTGCAGAAAAGGCTATCGCCCGTGTCTGCCCAATGCATGTGTTTTACTTTATTTTATAATATGTGCTCAAACATAAATAGCAATTGTAGTAACAATGGATTAGTAGACAGTTAATTCGCTCTGGCGAGAATTGCGTGAAAGGGGTGTGATCATCACTGGCAGCAGAAAACGTAGCTATTGTCGCTTTTGCTTTTGTTGTTGTTGATGCTATTGCTGCTGCTGCTGTTGATGCTGCTGTTGTTGTTGAAGCTATTGCCCCTGCTGTTGTTTCTGTAGTAAATATTGTAGTGGTAATGAAGGGCACGCTGTCCCGCTAACCCCAGACGCTTCCATTCAAAGTTCGCCCTATCTCGTATTCGTCTCGCACACATATATGGTTCATATGTACTTCTCTCCTAACCTTCTACGTATGCTCTTCCTGTGTCTCTCTGTCTTCTTCTGACTATTTTGTATTGCCGGTACATCGTCTTGTTCGCTCCCCCCTCTTTTACGTTTTCTTTCTATCTCTCCTTCTCGTTTGCTCTCTCAGTTTATATGGCTTCTGCACGTCGCTTTATGTCGGTCGCTAATGCATATGTTTCCCGCAACTGACAGCGATTATTATTCTGATTACGCGTTTTACCGGAGTAATATTTCCGCTTTCCGTCCGTGTACGTCACTCTGCTACGCACGTTTCTTGTGCCCCACAAAGATAAGAGCGGACACCGATAAGATAAGTCGCCGGCATTTCGTCGCCGCTACGAGAGTTGTTGTCATACACGACGCTATGATGACCGACAAGCTGAACATACTAGCACCCGAGCCCCGTCCCCCGCGACCACACAGTTACGACCAAGCCAGAGCTTCCACAACTCCAGATGTGGAACCCAACCGAGCAGCCTGCCTCAGCCTGCGTCCAATGCGTCCAATCCCCTATAGCCCCTCGGGGGTGCTGCGGGAGTTGCACACGCCCGACCACGATAAACCTGCCTGGCCGATACGTCGGTTCGCCCCTGCAGCCTGCAGATCCCTGCAAAACCCCAACTGACTGGGGGGCAGGGTAAGGTCGACTGAGCGTGTTGCTAACTCTGACGCGATAAGAGCGGTTCGTACGATTAGATTTGCACCATTTAGCAGTCGCAGAGTGAATACCTATGGCGAACAATTTGTGCAGAGGGCGACGGGCACGGTTAATTCTGTCGAAAACACGCTTCTAATAAAAAAAAATGCACGTGCAAGGAGACATCATTGTTGGCAAACTCGGTCAATCTTGCGTCACCTCGAGAAACATGCGTACATGTAAAACGTCTAGAAGCTTGCTTGTTCTGACGTATATAAGAAAAATCGGAATGGACTGACGGCACTGCTGTTTTCTTTTATCGCTGGTTTTCTTGATCTCGCAATTACTACATTTTCACACAGCCATCCCGTTGCAGGCTAAAATGGTGTAGAATAATTAATTATGGTAAACTTTAATTGCTATAAAGAGTCGGTCTCTAGGCGCAATCTAATCGAGCGCAGTCTGAAAGTCGAAAAGTGAAGTGTATGGTTTATCTTTGCTGGGCACGATGCCGCGTCACATAATTATTATTATTATTATTATTATTATTATTATTATTATTATTATTATTATTATTACTATTATTAAAGCATACTGCATCTACTGTAGATAGTCCTGGTATAGATACATTTTTCGTCTCGGATTCCGTCAGCTGCAATTACAGTACAATCACAAAATAAGAGGCCATATTAGAATCTTAGTGCAATACCTCTGTAGTTTCTCGGGCTTATGGTATCGCAAAGACCCTTGCCGCTGAGCGTCTATACAGCTCGTCGATGTACAGCTGAAACGGCCTCATTGTAAGCCCTCGCTAAATTAATATTGGCACCTAAATGTCTTTGAGCTGGTGGCCCATCAGTTGCGCTCGTATTTCGAATCGGTAAAAGCACGATACCGTACTGCTGAGAGTATGAAACAAACGACAACTGAGATTGGACCATGTCAACCCAAACACTGGACACTAGGTTTCCTGTTCTACAAGACCTGAGAGTCTTCTACGACCATCAATTGGACAGTTTCTCGTACTTGCCAACACAGCTACTCATCTTAGAGGACTAGTTGCGGTATATAAGAGAGGCTGTCTCCCCCAAGTGCCTACTAGATGTGCTTAATAGTGGCGAAAACGATAACGCAAAACACATCTCTGCGCCACGCGCGGCTCAAAAATGCAGCTCTACCTGAACGCTGAAGTCTGTAGATGATAACTTTTGAATGAATTTTTGCATGTCCCAGTACTTTCCGAACGGACTTCTTTATCCAATTTTAGCGGTGTTTGCTTTAATCACTGCACCAAGCATGTCGACGTTTAAATCGCATGCTGCAAAACTTGCCTATAAAGGTTTGCTAGTCTCTACTGAATGGAGGCAGTGAGCGAATCTTTGTTGTTAGGTCAGGCTTTGTTAGGTTCTCGCTCAATTAGTAATCAAGGAAATTCGAATCTGAACTGCTAGGCAGTCACGAGTATAGCGGGAGCAACTATGAATTTCTTTGCAAATCATACGACACAAAATTGATCCACGGTTCCATTAAAGTTCGCAGAGCATGCAAATAAAAAACAGTACATGAAAAGATTGGTGCCATCATGTTTCCTTCACTAGACAGAGACTCACAACGTATATATACATTTATACTGGAGCAATTTTTGTTTGACCCACAATGGGGACATCTTCTGGATTGTAAGCAAGCCAACGTTTATTTCGCCAGTTGACCTTTGCGTCTATAGTGAATATATATGTTCGTCAGAGAGGAATTGAACACGACCTCTGATTTATGCTTGAGGGAACCCGACATTGAGCAAGTTTACTCACTTTATAGACTTTTGAAAGGTTCTGTCTGACTTTCATGGTACAAGACTGAGGTCCTGAGGTCCTTACAAGCAACCCGGCTAATGTCATGAAAGATGCTCAAATCTGAAGTCCCAGTCCTGCCAACGTATTTGACGGTGAGCTTTCCGCTGCGTTGCGTAGAATTCAGTGCTGCTTCTTTTGCAGCTGTCTACCTAGCCGCAGTATCGTAAACTGTGGTTTTCTGCAAACCACATGGAACTTTATTATCTCACTAGGGGTTCGTGTAGCGCGAATAGCGCGAACAGAAGCTGATATTTGCTAACATTATCAAGACACAGTGCTTAGTCGACCATGGTTGGTATTTGTTTTAAATTATACTTAAAACAGACTCTCGTCGGATACCAGATCTGAACATTCAGATGCCCTTAAAGCGTGGCGACTAACGTTGTCCTAGTATAAACTCACTCCTCAGCAATAAAACAAATCCTCTCTACGTCAACTCACAAAATGTAGATTGCTAGGACACGTTATTAATGTATGCTTCCCAGGATATCTAAGGAGGACTAACCTCAGGAGACAGCGATTCATCACCTCAAAGGCCGTGGCCCGATTTGAGTTGATGAATAATTTGCTTACTTGGCGGATGGCCGAATGTGTGCATGCTAATCCAAATTGTCCTCACATATTATTAGGCGCTTAGTAATGTGATTCTTATGATTGATTGATTGATTTATTATTCGCTTGGCATGCATACCTAAATACACGTGTCACCCTTTTTATCAGGGGCGCTTAGAGCGGCAGCATATATGTTACCTATGCATCTGAATAATCAATGTACACTTCCATACTACTGAGTATTTGCTTTCCATTGGAACAGCCTCTTCTTTGTAATATCGACCAGGTCCTTTCTAACGTTTGGTCCTAGAGCTAGGGCATCCGACAGCTCTATATCTCTGCTTCCCCCTAGGGCTGTACATTCTTTAACAATATGCTCAATTGACTCATTCCCTAGCCCACATGCTCGACATTCTGTACTTTGTCCCTCCATATATTTAGCTCTTTGTATCCTTGTATCCAACATCCCTGTCCTGGCATCTGCCAATAGCCCGCTCGCTCTTGAATTATCGTATACCCATTCTACCCCGTCCTTTCCGTCTTTTCCTTTCCATATATACTTGCCAAACTCGATCTGGAACCCATCGCCAATTTCCATTTGCCTGTATATGACTTGTTCACCCTCAATTTCACCATCTTCTCCGATATTCCCGCTCTGGCCCATTGCTGACTATTGTACCCAATCTCCCTAGCTGCAAATTCTACTCTGCAATCCCACTTCGTTTTCATCTTTAGTGCCGTCTTTACCAGCTGCATCTGTTTAACCCATCTTTTATTTGTGACACTTTTAATCCTAACACTAAATCTTAGCTTACTTTGTACTTCCCTTTGTATAAATTTTGACATTCCTCCTTCGCCCTCAAGAAATTCCCTAGCGCAATTAAAACGGCAACCCAATGCAAATCTTATCACTTCTCTTTGTATTGTTTCTAACTTCTTTCCTAACCCCGCGCTGTGGACCAGAGAGGCGTTAGCAAAGGTCAATCCTGGCACATACATGGCCTTTCATATATTCCTTGTTACTATATATTTGTTAAACCCCCAGAGGCCCTTACACCTTACTGCATTTCTTCCTCTTTCAGCTTTCTTCCTCCGTAATATCTCTTCTTTTTCTAGATAATTCCCCCCTGTAGTCATTGTCACCCCAAGATACTTGTACTCACTTTTATACTCTAATTCCTTCCCCTGTACTACAAGCTTTCTTTCCTCCCTAATTCAGTTAAATACTAAAATTGCGCTCTTTTTTTCATTAAACACCATGTCTAGTTCCTCCGCTGCTTCCCCACATGCATTCAACATTTGTTGAACCTCGCTAGTGCCCCGCCCTAAAACTACCATTATAGAAGAACGTACTGTAAACAAAACATTTATAACCATTATATATTGTACCACATCTCTTTATACAACAACAAATGTCATTTTATGTTTAAAAATGTACGACTTTAAGTGAACGAGTTCAATCAATTGGGAAACTCAACATATCGTGTTCACATAATAATTAGTAAATGTAATTCATCGATCCTCATTAGGTAGCGTCTAGGTCAGCCCGTACAGCTTCGTCGTTGTGTGCTGGAACTTCGTTGTGCTGGAACCACATTCTCGAGCAAATACTCTGTAGAATATTTACCGGCAGTTCTGGTATAGTCTTACTCGTGAATTGTGTGACACATTTTATTCACTCAACCGTTTGGGAAGTTCCTGAGGACATATAAGCTAGTCGTTTACCATGTCAGCCCAAACATGGGAAAGCAATCTTAGCATGCATGTGGGCCATATGCGAATTTTTCTTGGCCCACCAATATGAGCAAAGCTTTACCTCTGAAGTGCATACGTGCAGAGAGTTTAGCTTGGGGTTATTTCCAGCACACAACAACGCTGCAGTATGGGCTCACCACCTAGACGCTACCTAATGAGGATCGCTGAATAGGTCAATGCTATATCAATTAAAAACGTACCCGACATGCATATTGTTAGCCAATTCTAACCACCGTCTTTCGCCATCACATTTAAAGCATTCAAAGGCTTCTCTTTTACTTCCATAATAGCAACATTTCGGCGGTATTGAACGTCATATAGCAACAATGAGACATCACATAAGTCCGAGTTTTGTAGATTTATTCAATGAGGTAGTTTTTACTTCGCTAAGGTTGCATTGTTCAGACGAAGCAGAACACGCTGACTAGACACATCCGTATAATAAAAATTAAACTAATCTGTCTAACTAAACTGTCTCTCCAAAGCAAGACATAAGCTCCATCTTCTATTCCTTTAGAAAAAAAAGAATTGCTTTAACAAGTTCTACGGCCCCTTCGTAGAATCTACTACTACATGCTGTACATGTTAGATATACATAAATATATTTATATTTAAACGTTACCTGAATGGGATTTTGCGCAGTTAGGTCAGCGTTGTTCCAATTCCTTAATCCCTTTAAAACAGTAGCAGTTGCAAAGTCAGCAAATGTAAACCTATCATACTTACTGAGAGCCCTACACATATATATATATATATATATATATATATATATATATATATATATATATATAAACATTGTAGAATATTTCTGGAGAACATTTTCTTCTGTCGGTGTTCGACGATAATCCCCTAGCGGCCCCAGCATTTTGACCCCGCTCATTGGAACGGCGAGAATGGAGCAGGACATAGCAGAAAAGAGTTCGGAAAAAAAGGCGACCAGAAAACCTGCCGCTGCTTGCTGTGCGGAGATCCGTGAGTGCTGGGTGTGAAGGTATAGTTTGCGCCGACCTACACTTCTCGCAGAAGAGTGAGGACGCTTACAGCTAACTTTTTGGCCCTCCGCCCCTAAGGCAGGTCCACTGGGATAAGACCAATATAGATAAGCAGTAGCCAGATACGACGGCGCCTACCACCTTGTCGGTTATTGTGGCCTGTGGAAACTTTGAAACAATTTCGATGGAAGGCGTCGATCGGAGGCAGGCATAATCGAGCTGCTACCACCACGACTCCTGTAGCACAACTACTACTACTACTACTACTGGTTAAACTGTTTTTTTGGTTGGGATTTTCTCCTGCAAGTTGGAGATAGCCTCGTATCTGAGAAAACCAGAGCAGCCAGTAGAACCATGCAGTAGGGTCTTGTATATCCAGCTGGTCGTAGACTCAAAGTGGGCTGGTAGCTAGGGGTGATCGGTGTTTCTATGCAACCTTATGAAGCCCAAGTTTTCCACATCTAATGATGATACCGACGGTTCTTTCCGGGCTGTAAGCCCTATTGTTCCGAGCCGTTTTGCTCAGCGCTATAAATATATAAATATATAAATATATAAATATATAATATATAAATATATAAATATATAAATATATAAATATATAATATATAAATATATAAATATAATATATAAATATATAAATATATAAATATATAAATATATAAATATATAATATATAAATATAAATATATAAATATATAAACGATACGTCGAATACATTTGGTTGAGACGACAGGCTTTTAGTACGTTGAGATGGACATGCATGCGACACTCGTTAAAAAAAACCCTGCACGAAATTGGCGTACCTGCAGTTAGCTCAGATTAGATATGCAAAATATATACTCAAACATATAAAAAATGGCAGCATGCGACTGCACAGTCATATATGCACCATGGCATTAATAAGCTCTAGGACCACTTAGAAATACAATGTTTTGTGATGTCATAACGACATTTATTAAGATTACTTTTTGACATACATTCATTTGTAGAGGCCGCGGAAGAACTACTTTGTAAGATAGTTTACTAGGCGCTCTCACCAATCCATCTTAGGATAGTAGGACATACGATCATTTAGATAATGCAAACACTATTCGAACATTTCGACTAAGACACACACCTTCAACGCCTTTTGCATTATTTCATACATTTCGGCTGCTATTTTTTACAGCATTTAAAATAGAAATTAATTGCCGCACGTTGCCCCAAATTGCTAAGTATGGCAATGCGTACCTGGAGGCACACTTGCGCAGATCACACTTTAAACTCATTAGACTGCCTCCAGCAGTAAAAACAAACTTACAGATATGCTTCCAAGCTATCTCAAAAGACGACGCCACTTGTTTCTCGCACAATAAATCAGTACCGAGTTTTATTAAACCGATTATATATATATATATATATATATATATATATATAGGTGTAGAGCCGGGATCTAGTGATCTGGTTACACTGCTTTTTAAGCACATGATTGTATAACAACAATACATCGTTCACTGATTTGGCTTCAGAGCTTGTGTCTAGGTCCGTACAGTACTATCTATAGTATTTGTACATGTGCTTGTCCATAATGCGTGCATATGAAGTTGGTCGTGTAGAAACGGCGATCCTTCAAGCTGATTGGCTGATACTATCTTATTAAATGGAACGCCAGTACGCGCAGGATATCTGCTTTCCCCAGATTGACCAGAAGCATAATTTTTGCACCAGCAATTGCTCTCTGTTTTTCTAGGCGTCGCGCTAAGGCCGTGTTGCTAACGTTACTCTCAAATATTTAATTTGATCGACTTGCATCTGATGTTGAAATTGTCCCGAACTTATGTTAGGACGCGACCCTAAACGACGCAGTCAGAATAGTATAAGTACACGACCCTTAATTTTTCTTCAAACTTTTGCACCATTTTTAAGTGTCCTCTTTGGGTATTACATTTGTTATTGGACTTATAAGATGTTCATAGACCACTGCGCCAAAACCTAAGGATTTGCAGCACGATTTGTTTTCGACAGCTGCGCCTACTTTGCATTATGTGAAAGAGGCCGCATGCGGTTTTCTCGCGGCTCATCAGTATTAGTCTTGGGTCGCCTAAGATCAGGATGACGAAGGCACGGTCTATTCGCCGTCGCTTGGCTATAGGGTTGGACGGTGTACAGAAATAATAATAAAAATAATAATAATAATAATAATAATAATAATAATAATAATAATAATAATAATAGTAATAATAATAATAATAATAATAATAATAATAATAATAATAATAATAATAATAATAATAATAATAATAATTATTATTATTATTATTATTGTGAGGTGTGAACGTGTACTCCTTGTTTTCTCCTAGCTCCTAAATATTATTCCATGGAACCGACAGTACAGCCGGCGTGTCCTCGGCACACTGCAAGCGACAGCAGCTGCCGTAGAAACTCGCCTTCGCGCCAATTCCCTGTGAGATCTGTAATCCGTTGGCCCAGCTCACTGATGAATCTCTTGGTTCCCTTGCTTACCGGACCCATTGTTTCCATAGATATTGGCACTACGATATAACTTGACTCCAGTTCTTGGTACTTGCGTTTTTCCCATTATCTGCGCGCTCGGCAGTCCATCCCGCTTCTAGTGAACTGTGGCGTATATACGAAGGAGCCACTGTACAGGACACTGTAGCATCCCATACCAAGCATCTGCCGTTAGCCCATAGCGGGCCTCTTGTCGTCATGACGTCCTAATCTGGGCTCAAGCGTGCTTGGTATACCAGCTCTGCGTAAGGCTCTTCTTATAATTGCATTGACATCAGCATGTCTAGAAACTCTACCATGGCTTTTGATGCAACTAAGAGGGTGAAGTCCATCCTCAGTTACTGTGGTATTACATGCGCGGCAACTGTAGGTGTTGCAATAATAATAATAACTTGAATAAGCTTTGCCTTCGTCTCTTCTCTGAAGATTCCTTTTCTAGATTACAATCAGCAGCCAATCGTGTCGCCTGATAGTTCTGTAGTATTCTGAAAATAGCGTGCTCCTTTGCCTATAAAATTAATAACAGTATACTACTCTTTCTTCTTACTAACACTCGCGATCTAGGAGTATATGTTCGGCCCAACGTTGACGCTTTACCTTACGCAAATTGGCAATGCTAATTTCCCGTGTTTTATTCTAACCTGAATTTTATATTCGTCTGCACAACGATACTGTTTTTTCCAAGCTTACTTACTGCTCTCCGGTTTGGTAGCTTTAACAAGTTTCTGTTCGCGTATACAGCGTAGGTAACACGTTTCACAAACACCTCGGAAGTGCCCCAAGAGATTGCAACTAATAGCTTACCTAGCCTAAACCTACTGTTTGATTCCCCCGTCCTGGCTTCAAAGTACTGCTTTACAATTCCGAATCGGGAGAGGGGGTTGGGGGAGGTGGTTTTTAATAGGTATTACACGCGGACAGGATTGGGTTGTGTGCTCTTCTCCGGCGTTGAGCCCCACTTTGCTCGCCAATCATATAAGCGGGCGTGCGTAAAAGCAATTTCCACCTTCAAATAAAAAAAAAACTGCTGTTTGAAAGCAAAGCCGTGCTGCAGTACGACAATGTTCCAATTGCCAGCTGCTCACACACTTCCGTCGATACTCGCTTCAACAGTCCAACGAAGTTAGCGCAAACAGGATGTGGCCATGCCAGATCAAATAAACGGATTGTTCCGGCGGCACATCGGTAAATGGGGGCACGCACAGCCTGGTCGCATCAGTCCAGTTGAATGTAATTAATTTTCGCACGACCCTCATTATGCCGCTTGATTTGATAACTGAATCATATATCCCATGAATGTAATACAGGTAATTAAGTAGTCTTAATCATTCTGCTATCCATACCGATAATAACACCACGCGTCATGAAGATCTGCCTGTGGACGCGCACTAAATGCGAGTTTATGATACAATTTGAGTGACTGAAGTCAAATACTTGTTATAATATTCGGTAGCCAGATTCGGTTTGAATTTATGCATTTCGGATATGTTCTACCTTTTAAAATTGACCTCTTAGTGTTGCATAGGCCCTGGATTCGTTGGCAATGTCTCCACACAGAAGCAAAAGCAGTGCCAAGACTGCAGCTTTTGTCAGTTTAGTTACATATTATAAGTGTAAAGGCATTGGTAATAAAATACAGCATCAGTGTGGAATGCAATACACAATTTGGTTTAATGCCCGCTTTAATGTTGGTCTTTATTTTGCCGATGGTCATGGGACCGTTAGCAAACGCCTAACATTTCAGCCCTATAGGAACAGTCTGGCGTTAAATCGTGAAATCTTGAAGGCCAATGAGCTTTCCGTTACAGAAATGCTGGATTTCGTCTAAGTTCGGCCACAGAAATCATGCGGCAATAACGCTCGCTATTCACCGCGAAGTGAAACAGATAAGATCCAATTATTTGGATTAGAGGCCGCACCAGACTGTCATATATAATGCAAAGCCCTCTTTAATAAAAAAAAGAACGTTCGTGTTAAAAACCTCACATTCATGTGCCAAGGGAAATAAACGCCAAACAAAGGCGCGGTAACAATCTTGACATTTGCTACTTCCAAAGGGCTTTCCCCGAGATGTATTCCCCTCTTAAGGTAGACGGCACAAGCCTTGTCGAAAATCCGAACAAAGCCAACACTCCTATGCAATCTTTTAAGGGTGTCATTCAACCAGTCAGTTTGTCAACTTTCCCTTGCGAATCGGCAGCATATCTCAACGATATCGCATTCGAGCTATTCCAGCTAATATCGTGTTACGGCAAATGCAGAAAATATAGAAGAAGGCAAGCGTAATTTCCGACCGTTTTTCACCTAATTTGTTTGCTCAGGTCGCAGACGTTCTGAAAAGTCCACTTTCAATAATCCTTACTCTCTCTCTATGTTTATTTTAAAAATGCTAAAGTTTCTTCTGGAATGGTGAATAAGATTACTCGATGCTTTCAAACCTAAGATGCAGTCGTGATAATAATTGTCACTAGAGGCCATAATGCAAGCACAAGGTACTCGTGGATACTTTTATGAATTTCGGCTTCTGGAGCGCTAACAATAACAGAACCCCCATTCCAGACCATTAAAGAACCGCCTTCTGGAAGACCTGTATGGACTATTTCCAGTGGACATAAATCTCAACACCGGCAAATATTCTGCACGTCTCTTCATATGATTATATCTTTTGTGGAGCCTCAGAACGTGGGGAAGGGAAGGTCTGCACAACAGGGTTCCCCTCATCTTGGAAACGAGCAGTCCTTGTGGAAAATCCGGAAAAGGCCACACTTATATGCGATATTTTATTTTCTAGAAAGAAACAAAGTCGCCCACCAAGTTCAGCTCAACGAGCAACGCCTGGCTGATATCTATCCCGGGATGAACCCCCTTGCCTGTCTGGTGCAGCCGTACATACGTTTTGCACCGCACGGCTTATCTTCAGAGCCAAGAAATTCGGCTCCTCCAAGATGCGGCTGCCCGATTCTACAAGTGACTTTTACGACAAGCTATAAAGTCCTGTGTGTTCTGTAAAACAAACAGAGTTTTACACCCCATGGGACCAGACAATCATCAGAAAAGCCGAGGGAGCTGAATATACGGCTTGCGGTGCGACAAGCCTTGTGATCCGGGACCTCATTGGAAATAAGCATCTAGAAGAGGTGCTCGTGGTCGCGCTTTGCTGGGCTTGCTTAACTCGTGCCTTAGGTATGATCTTATGCCCTTCGACTGGAGTAAGGCTCGTCTCTCGCTGATACCGAAAAGCAAAGGAGACCACAGACTCCCGTCCTCTTGGAGAGGTATCGCTAAAAAAGTTTCTGCTACAAGCTTTTATCATCGATTTTGGTGGCGCCGCTGACGGTATGACTGGAATCACGTGGGGTAATTCCTCCCGACTGAGCAGTATGTATTCCGAGCAGGCCGGCCTACTCTTGCTGTTTTCGTTTTTTACTCAACAATTTCCAACTAGTTGTTGCTTCCACGTGGTGCTGTTTATATAGGCAGTTGTGTGCTGGGAATTTCCGAGCCGCATTTGATTTCGCAGTCACGGTCAAAAAAAAATTCAAGACTGCCAGAAACAGTTGTACATAAAAACCATCATAATGTTATTGTGCGCCATTTTCCAAAAAAAACTATATTAATCGTCGACACACTGGTCGAACTTGCACCCACTTCTTAGAATACTGCACTGTCGTTCAAGGGGATAACTTAAGCCCTCCATTCTTCTCACTGCTTCTGACTGATCTGCCAGAACTAGTGGAAGGCTCAAGAAAAATAGTCCTTACTTTGATGTACGTGGGCAATGCTGTTAGAAACGGTAACTCAAAATTACAGGTACAGTAAAACCTGCCTAAGTTTGCACTCGTTTTGCGAGAATTGTTTTGTCTATGTGTTCCTGTCGTCATTAGGGAGTAGAAACAGAGATTTCGCATACCATCACCGCCAGCATACAACGATTGCATTCGCATTTTGGAAAACAAGATAGCCAGCATAAAATTAGAATTTTTCAACATCGGTGCAATGAAGTGCACTTGGAAGGATATTCTCTCATTTGGAAGGGTATTCTCGCACGAACCACTATGTAGTGGTTTCTTTCGCAGTCCACGGGTTTCAACATGTGCTCTGCACATCCAAGTGCCACAACCGTCATATAAATGTATTCGCTGTGAAACATTCTGTCTCACGTAGCACGGGGCGGTTTGCATGAATGTCGCTTCGGTAAGTAGCCTCTCTCAGCTGAATTCTCATTATAATAATTTATTCGTTATAATATTACGATTAAAATGTTCCTATTATAAGTGAAAATAGTAGAAAATGTTAATTAAGCTTCTCCTTTGGCGAAGGCAATTTTGCTTGTACCGCACTCCCAACTATTTGGGAACCGCATATAGACACGTCTCGTACCAAACCTACCTGAAGTGAACAGTCCGGCTTACGTTCACAGCGAGACACATACTCGACACGCTGGCTCCCCCGTAGAAGTTTCGTCTACGCGCACTTGTATGAGCTCGTTCCGAACCTCGTTCTCGTTGGTAGGTACACTCGATAGGTCAGTCTGCCTTTCGCCTTAGCGCCCAGCGTGTAAACAGAAACTTTAATATCCTTGCGGTAGTCAAGGGGAAGAAGAGAAAGCAGGGAACAATAAAAGAAGTCGAGAGGCACGCGCGTGCACCCGGTGCTTCTCAGGACAAAGGTCCAGGAAACGAAGAGCACGAGGCGGAGTTCGTCGCCAGAAGGGAACGTCGTGTGGGAAATCTCACACACCCTAAGGACGGGCTTTCTCCTCTCGTAGATGTGCTTATTGTCGTCGCGCCGTCGAGCAAGATCGCCCAGAGCGGTCTCACACCAGTTAGTTTCGTGAAGTGCAGTTTCAGCGTCGGTCTGCACCAAGGACCCAGTTCCCGATCGCCGTATTTGCACAGCAAGGGCCCGCCTTTATGCACGGATTTCGATAGTGCTATGCGCCGTTTCCTAATACATTCTATGTGGTCTGTGTATCCACCCACTCGAGCGCTGTGTGGTGGTTTCGGGTGGCTCTGGCCAAGCAGTCTTTTTTTCTGGTTGTTGGCTGGCCTCTAGCTGCCCGTCTGTGTAGTGAATCTCATCTGAGCTCATCTTAGAATGCTAAAAGGGAAGATTTTTTATTAGGTAAGAACGCCAATTAACAGTGTTTTTAATGATACGTATAATTGCTTTGTTAAATGCACGCCCAACATATAATTAAAAACAAGTTTTTTGTCGGCATCCAGTGTGGAAAAGACGCTGCGATTTGAGAGGCTTCAACGGTGGTCAGGCACAGTACTCAATACTATGTGTGATAAACAGCCCAGGCGTTTAGGGGGCATTTGTACCACACCGTTGATCAAAGAACACACTTGTAACTGCAGACAGCCAGTCCTCCCACTCGGCCATCATAGCGTGTATTCCGTTGACTTAGCCGCCTTATTTTCCAGATCTAAGCATATATGCTTGCGGCGGCGCAATATCCTTGACAGTTAAAAGGAGGCAGAGAAAAAGTCGGGCAAGCCGGTTGGCTTTACGCCTCAAAATCAATAGCCTGAAACTCATCCAGGTCAACTGCAAACACAGTCGACCATCGTATGCTATGGTGGACAAAACATCGACAACACGGCAGTCGGAATGATACTTAATGAGCTGACCGCCTCCATGCTCGAACCGACGGCGCCCAAGAGAATCATTCTCACTGGAGACCTGAATGCGGCCTCTGAGGTATAAGAATCAGCACGAAGAGACCGAAGGGGGCTGCTACTCGACTGGGTGGCAGCCAACATTCTGGCGATCATGAATGACGGTAAAGAACCAACGCTCCAGCGAATAAGGCAAGATAGTACACAGGAATCGCACGTCGACTTGACGATATGCAGTGAGGACATGGCGGGAGCAGTCTTCGGTTGGAGGGTCTGGGGGGCAAGGTCAATCTCAGTAACCATCACTGCATTGAATTCTCGATCATTAAGGACACACCGACCGTGGCAATTCCGTCCCCGAGACGCACATGCTTCAGGATCAAAACAGCTGAAATAATGCAAAGAAACACTTAAAGCGGCGACCCAAGCAGGTGGCACACTGACGACGCCATCGTACACTGCTTAAAGCGTGTGCGTTGGACTCTGGCTTGCCGATCCATTCTATTAGGAAACCCGTCCAGCCAAAATATTGGTAGAACAACAAAATCAAGACTGGCCGAACAGAACTCATGAAAGCTCGAAGACGCCTGAAGCATGAGAGGGCGAATAGGAAACAAGAACGAAAGGACGCCCTAAAGAGGGTGTTTACCTACCATGAAGACTTCTCGAGGGAAGACTTCCAGATGCCAGAAGTATACGATCCGACAGAGGACAATGTAATTCCTGTCTTGAAGCAGGAAGTCCTACAGGCGGTCGATCGCCTCAGGACTGGTAAGTCCCCAGGACCGCAAATGGCATCCCGGCGGAGGCCGCCAGGGTGTTTTTCAAAGAATTCCCTGCGGTTGTCGCTGGCGTGGCCACTGCGATCCTTCGGAGAGAGAAACTCCCGTCTTCACGGAAGGCTGCGGATGTAGTACTAATCTCGAAGAGCAACGGTAGCTACAGGTCAATAACACACTTGCCAATAGCTTCGAGAGGACCATCGAGGAACGGCTCAGATCTTTTGCTGAAGAGTTCGGACTATTGTCAGCGACCCAATATGAATTCCGAAAAATAGATCCGTCCACACAGCGATACACAGAGTAGTAGCGAAGGCAGAACTGCTACACAGTTCCACACGAAGAACGCGCCAGCTGATGGCTGCCATCTTCCTGGATGAGAAAAAACGCGTTCAACATTCTTTCATAGAGGGTCATTCTAGAAACCCTCAGGAGGAAGCAAGCACCGCCGTGCCTGGTTAGTGTGATATCAGGCTACCTGCAAGAGCGCAACATTTCGAGCGTCGGGACAGCAATGGACATGGCGGCTGGTGTACCACAGGGTTCCATTACGGGATACTGTGGAACATTGCTTATCACGACGTGCTGCGTATCCAAGGCCTCCGAAAAGGAGTGGAGACATTAGCGTACGTTGACCATCTAGCAATAGTCGTCAGAGCTAAATCAAGTGTCCAGCTTAAACTGAATGCCAATAAGACCCTGCAGGCGATTACCGAATGGATGAAAAGCGTACAGCTCGAATCAGCACCGGATAAGAGCAAGGTGGTCTTGCTCACCTGCTGAACAGAGGGCTTAAAAAAAGTAAACACGTTAAGATTGCCACGACAGTGGCAATGAAAGCAGCAAACGACATTGCGAAAATCTTACCGAACATCCACGGACCCAAGCGAGCTGATCGGAGAAGACTTGTGATGTCAGTGGCTAGATGAATAGCCCTCTTGATTGTTTAGTCTGGTTCACCTTGGCAACAGCCACAGCGAGAACTAAAAACCTGCTACGGAAAACCCAGCGAGTGACGGCGCTAAAGACCATCCAGGCATACTGTTCGGTAAGTACAGCTGCTGCCCTGGTTTTACCCAGCACTCCTCCGTAGGATCTCGTAGTTAAGAAACAGCGCAAGTTGTGGGAAAAGGGACCGCAGCGCTCTAAAGAAGAGCTATACTGGTGGCAACGAGAATCGACAGAATTGTGGAAGGGGGGCCTGGAGCGAATGTCCAGGATGTAATCCCGGACATCAAAAAGTGGATGGATCGACCAGGAGGCGACACGGACTTCTTCATGACCCAAATCATAACTGGACATATAGATTTCCAGGCCGAAACATGCCGAAAACAAACATAAAGTATATCATGCAGTTCATCTGCGAAACGACAGTTGGCAGCTTTAACAGCAAAAGAAGTCCTCAAGAAAAAAGGGCGACTCGCCCGAATACGCCTGCAAAAGTTCCCCATCATGGAAGATGACGGCAAAAGAGAACACCAGGGCGCGGAACGCAATGGTTCTTATCAAGGGGGAACCTTCCCCGCGGGTGACCTCGGCCCATTGCTCCGGTAGGCACTCACCGCTCCTACCTACTCATAGTATCATTAACCAAAGATCTGGGAGGTCTAGAGTGAATCTTCAGGGAGGCTTTAGACGGTAACGCCGGTAGTCTTGCAGTGAGTCCGACACTGTTCGGCCCACGTCTTTTAAAAAAGGAAAAGGAAGAGAAAGCAGTGAACAACAAAAGAAATCAAGAGAGAGGGAGAGACATGCATGCGCCCCGGTGCTTTCCCAAAACAAGACCCTGGGAAGAAAACGAAATTCGTTGCCAGAAAGGAACGTCGTGTAGGGAATCCCACGACCCGAAAGAACAGCTTTTCCTCTCTCGTACATCTGCTCATTCAACGGGTAACGCCAACAATTATTGATATTCAGAGATTGTCTGCAACTGCTAGCTACCTGCTCGTGATCTCGGAGACTGATAGTTAACATCTCTTGTGTTGCAAAGCACGCATACTATCGGAAATTGCATTCAGATGTCTATAGAGATATTTTTAAAGACGCTAAGAAATCTTACCACTTGTCTGGTCTCAAAGGCACCCTATCTGAATACCAGAAAAAGAAGCGTTATGAGAGTTACATGCGCCTTGCATGTCGTACTCAGACGAACGGCGTCTAGCCGTAAAACCTGAAACTTCTTGACCTGCGAGACCGCCTTTATTTGGCAAATCTTCGGCGTCAGGTTGAAGAAAATGTGCGATAAACTCCGACCATATAATTTGAATAGAAACGCTATCTAAGTTATTTCTCGCTAGGCAGTGCCACCCTTCACGTCAAACTTTAAGGTCTACTGTCAAATAGATACAGGACCCAGCCGTGACCATGGCCGTAAATCCATATGACAGGGGTTTAGTTAGTTAACTTACCGAAATGTTAATATCGGGCAGTTAGGAAACCAGCTGAGCGCTGTCGAGAATCCAAGTGCTGACCTAATTTCTTACAACTCTCATCACACTCAGTGTTACCGTATCTAACGACGCACGTTTCTAACGCGCCCGCTGTAAATTATTAACTTGTTAAACTTTCATGCAAAGACACTTTTTGAATGATACTCAAGTTTTGAGAGAAATTTCCTCGAGCCATTCGCCGGTACTACAACAGAGGTCTGTGCCACATATTTACTTTACGACATAGCAGCACAGCAGAAGGCTCTTCCAGGGAACGCGGGGCGACCGTTACGCTGATCTTCAACGCTGTCAATATCGTGCAAAGCCGACTTTGCCTTCTCTTGTCGTCGAGGCAGTACCTACGTGCACGGCTCGTACAATCTGGTTTCGAACAATGAGCGTGCCCTTATGCGCTTTGTACTTTGTCCATATAATATATATATATATATATATATATATATATAATATATATATATATATATATATATATATATATATATATATATATTGTACTTTGTCCATATAATATATATATATATATATATATATATATATATATTGTACTTTGTCCATATAATATACATATATATATAATATATATATATATATATATATATATATATATATATATATCGAATCGGCGGAGTGAATAGCGTTTGCCCGGCACGTCTGTTGCTCCCCGTCGCGATATGTACAATAATACCTAGAAGGAATACGGCGAATTCGTAAGACGACACTCTCACATGCCGTCGCGCTTTGAGCTCATACAGTGAACAGGGAGATGAAACGACTTTCCGAATAAAGACCAGCATTATAACAATAATAATAATACAGATGATAATAATAACAATAAAGCAACAACAACAACAACAACAACAATAACAACAACAACAACAACAGCTTCGACAGATGACAAGATGAAACGAAAATACGACAAACTTTTTCGCCGTGCAGATATGACATACAAAGGAAACGCGAGCAAAACGTGGATACGCATGTTTCCTTTTTTTTTGCTGTTATTGGCAAGGCGGCCGGACACAGCGGCGAAACAAGTGCGAAGATTATGTGTTTTTGAAATTGGCAGAAAATTCGCGGGCGGAATGGACGATGGAACGAAGCAGGCCATTGTTGTCGCTGACATCGGCCGCTATGGGGGCGTGCTGCCCTGCGCCCGCGGTTAGTGGGGCGTACAGGCTCGGTCGGTCTTAGAGCGACGAAGGCCGACCGAAGCCAAGGCCGCCGCCGCCGCTGCAGCCGCCGACACGGACCGTGTACTAGCAACTAGTGTGCTTGCGAGTGATTGCCCAAATCCAGGCCGCCACATCTGCGTCGAGCGCCGATGACGGATAGAGCTTTTGCAAACGGGTCTCTCGACCAGCGCCCCCACTCATGTGCCCCAGGAGGCGCATGTTATACTGCCATAATTACTTGTACCGGAGCGAGCGAGCGAGTCCGCACGGCACGACTCGGCTGGTTTGCTTAATAAGACGACTTGTGTCGGCAGACAGAAATCCGGTGGTGCTATCCGGTGGTCGAAGGTAACTACAGAGCGTATAGTGTATTGAACGTAACAGCAGCAACAGCAGCAGCAACACCACAACCATCAGCGGCAGCAGCTAGAAGCAATCTATTGGAAATCGTAGCCGTGCAACCTTGCATGCTCTGCTTCGTATTTGCACACGATTCGCATTGCACCTAGCATGTAATAGGCACGACTGTGCTAAGGTAATTTGTCATCGTCTTCGTTAATTGCGTTCTACGAAGTAATGACAATAAGTCGGAATATTGGACTTCCTCTCGTCGGTGTTGCTTGCCACCTGGCCTACAATATTTCGGTGATCGGCAACGCTGTAGAGGATGGAAAGCGTAGGTTTTGTTATCTGAACCGTTTATGCTCGTATATATATATATATATATATATATATATATATATATATATATATATATATATATATACATAGACATATATATATATATATATGTATATATACATAGACATATTACATTGGTTAAATATTACAAAGCCGAAGACAGGCGGGCACCGCGAATGTACTACGTTCTGGGCGGCCAAATACAACCGTGTATAAGCGAACTGTGCCAGAAGACTACAAACTCGTGATGAATAAGCGTCGATTGAAGCTGTGCGAAATAGCGGGAGAGATGGGCCTCAACTGTGCTGCAGTATATCAAATATTGCGCCAGCATTTATGCATTAAAAAGTAAAACGATGTGACTACTGTACGAAATAACAACAGAGTGAAAACTGACACGCCTGTCAACTTCAGAGTGCAATTTGGAACTCTGATACAAAATCCATAGGATTTTTGGGTCAATTCGTAACCAACCGAGAACGAAACCTGGATTCACCACTTTACTCCGAGCGGAAAGGATGCTACCAGGGAGAGGACCGCACGGGGCAAACTTCTTCCCATCAGGGTAAGAAGGCACATCTTGACAGAAAAGGTATTGGCCACCGTTTTCTACAATCCAAACGGTATTGTGTTGATTGGCAAGAAAAGCGTTACACAGGAAGTACTACGCAACACTCTTCAACCAGCTAAAGAAAAGCATCATGCAGAATATTACTATGCTATTTTGCCACGACATTGTGCCGTGTTACTACGATGTGATAATACATTTCCATTGTCTGAAGTTCTGACCGAAACTAGCATCCACACAACGGCAAACATCGGTCCGTATAAACCGTCATGGATCTACTAAAAGATCAATTGACTGCATTACCGTAAAAAGCCGATGGCGTCCTTGGTGTTAATTTTTTTTTAGAAGGTTTTGGAATGCATGCTGTACATGCTCCACAAGCAGTCTGCGTGACTATTGTGGGACTCATAAACCCACTTAACCCGGATTTCTACCATCCTCCTCCCAAGCTTCCCGGGGAGATTCATATGCGGGTCCCATTCTGAAGATGTCGCCACTCCTAGTCACGGCCCCGTTCTCATCATTTTCCGTTCCTCCGTTCATGCCCCATCTCCCCCGCCGGTTGCTCCATTGCTCGTTAACCATTGCCTGACCCTATCTAGGAGTTAGCGGACTTTCTCCTAGTTTATGAGGCTGTGCTGCTACAACGTACATATGTACGCATAATCAGCAAGTGCGCGCCAGTTCCAAGTTCCGTCCCGTTCCGTCGTTCAATTAGCATTCGTTTTCGACTTGCGAAAATTACAACAGCAGACCAACCACCGATCGAAACGGCCGGACAACTACCAGACAGATACGAATTAACGTCGAATGTGATTGCCACAATTGCCTTGCAGCAAATCAATAGGCGATGGTCCTGCGCCCTGCACCTGCGCCCTTATTCGCCCTTGTGGCTCGAACTCTTTCGGAAACTTTGCGCGGCCGACGAAGAAACCTCTCGACTCAACGAGGCTCCTCTGGCCCGACGAACCCGTAATCGGCATGTAGAACCGACACGGAGCAACACCCATTCATGTCACGAGTGAGTGACCGTATTCCGCGGTGACCTTTCTCAAATTGGAATTGCCTGTGGCCGCGCGTTCGATAATTGAATAACAATTGCAGCAGCAGCAGAGTAATTTTCGCCGTGTTGTTGAATAAAGACAAAGAAAAGACAGGCGTACATAGACGCGTAATTCGTACGGCAAATTCATCAGCGCACGGGCGCCCAACAACTATGTATTGTTCTATTTGTAAAATACAATTAAGGTGGCACTAGTGGTTCCATTTATTTACTCTATTTTGGAGGGCACAGTGAACTCGAGATTCAATAAGAGGCAAACATGGCGACCGCTAGCCTATCGTTTGGCTCAGGTAAATCTAGTGGTAAAGTTTTTGCCATTAGATTTACCGGCGTTGTCGTGTTAATGAATATTGTGCCGCTCAACCGCGTAGCAAATCCTCTCTAGCGCTACATCGGAGTCCCTCGGCGTACACGAAAATGCGCTTATCCTTTAACTAAATGTTTCCGTATTGGGGAAACCCAATGGGCCTAACTAGCAGTGCATGCAGCCATCATGTAATACGAAAAAAGGATTGGTTTTATGGGATAATCTATAGTTTCCAGATGCACCTGGAAGATAAAGCGTCAGAATGCACGTCGGACCTCCTCCAGGTGCGTCTTTTCCCGCATCAGAGCATCTAAGTACTTGAGTCCCGCATTCAAAACATGCCGTCACACAACACATCGACGTTCTAATGCCATTACTTGATAAATGGTAATATGCCAAAGAATTCCATACAACGAATACATAGCAGAGAGTAGAGTACTAAAACGGAAATAGTCGCTATCTTTAGAAGGATATCAAGCAATATGCAGCGATAACGGAGGGTAATAAGAGAGCAATTTCCTCTAAGTAAACTCGTAGGCTATTATTTGACCAATTGTACTGTATCACAGATACGGGAAAATCAACGTCTGACTATTTTAACCTATTGCAGGACTAAGACAAGTCAATGCGGCTCAAACATATTTTTTCGCAAGTTGAAGTCATTGTTCGAGTTCATCTGCAAAAAAATTAATTTCAGCAACGGCTTCAGAAATAAATTTAGAGCCATATTCGGTAGGCCGTGACTGACTTTGACTAAGTGATATATATATATATATATATATATATGTATATATATAAGTGATAATGAAGAATAGACGGCACCATTTTTTATTGAAACATCCATACTCCCTGTTTGCTTTTTTATCCAGTCATGGTCAATTATAATCCACCCTTGTATTCACTTTGTCTAAATTAGAAACCATGAAAACGAATTTAAGAATGACCAGTTCAGATTGTGAACCCACGACCTCCCTAATGCAAGGCAGTGGCTTTGCCACCAAGCCACCTTGCTCGACTAAAAACCGTCAATGGGCATGCAACACTTCTGGGTGTAAGATCACAACCGAATAGTTAACTAACTTCAAACTAAAAGAACACTGGTTGAGTTCCGTAAATATCCTACTATTATATATATATATATATATATATCATTATTTTAATAGACTTGCTAAAAAATGCCGGGATACAAATATAATTCTTACGCTGAGGTAGTCTCTATAGTTTCCTAGTCTTTATCTAGTGTTTGAACAGCGAAACCGAGCCGCTTTAAACGCCTTTTTAATGTTAAAAGCCGAGGTATGGAAAATGTTGATTTTTAGACTTCCCGTACCCGTTGTTACATTAAAATTAAATAAATTGAATAAACATTTTTACCAACCAATAGTATCAGTGAAGTTGGTACAAGAAGATCTGGAAGATTCATCTATATTACCGCACCAACGGGCTTTCTAAAATAATTGTATTGCATGTCAGATTATGGTAAACAAAAACACAAAAGTGTGGCAGCTGGTATTTTAAGATAGGGCGTAAAGCGTGTGCACTGTAGTTATTTTTAGCATAACATAACATTAACTCACCTTTATAGTCATATAAAGGGATGTGAGGCACAATTAGCATGGTCATATATGTATTGTTTTTAATATACGTACTTCTGAATAAAAAGCTTAACTAAGCCAAATAGGCGAGTGCTGTTTGAATTTGCATGCACCCATTGGGCCATCCGTCAAGCAAACAATCCGCTTACGAACTCACCGCGGGCCACGGTCTTTGGAGTGATTGATCGCGGACTTCTTGGTGATTGGAGCGTACATAAAAAGGTGTCCTCGCATCTCATCTTTAGTAGTTGAAGTAGTGCTTGCCTTGCATAAAAGGTGAGTCAATACTAGGCGCAACATCATCTAACACGCTTTGGCACCTGATCCACAGATGCCTCAGGAACGTATCATGAACACCTTCCACTAACTTTCTGTATCTAGATAGATGAGGCTCCCATACAGGAGCAATATGTAAGTTTGGGAAGAACAAGAGATTCATAAAGGCGAATGCACACATGCATCTCCCTTGCGGCACACCAGATATTCAGGATATGAACGACTAGGTTTGTCACCAACGCTTACTTGAAAGTGACGGTCGCACAAAATTGCCTTCACCCATTGCGCTGTACATATGTGGATTGGCATGCACCTACATGTTCCAATTTGCGGAGCAGGAGTGATCTGCTCTGTCAAATGCGCTGTTTTGATCAAAATAACCAGTGAAACGTTATTCGATCACTTATAAGCATAGCCCATCTCCAAAAGCTGTGCACATGCAGACCGATGCGTGGTGAAGCCACGTTGGGCAAGGCCAAGTAAGCGGTTTAAAATTAAGAACTTATTTAAGTGGTCAACTATAACTTTCTCAAAAATCGTATCGATCATTGTGAAACTGGCCGGTAGTTCTCAACATTCGTTTTTGAGTCTTTCTTGTGGGCAGGGGTGATCTAAAATAAGTCTAGAAAGGTTGGGCACAGCATCGTCGTTATAAGATCGTCCAAAGATGAGTTTTTAATGGCTCAGCCAAAAATAACGCAAACTTTTAATAAAAAAAATGAAGGAATGTTTTCAGATGTAAGGTTCTTCGCTTAAGGACCGAAGAGAAGTAAATCGATTGCAAACTCAGAGAAAGTCACCAACTCGTATTGATGCGAAATGTTGCATGGGTTATTGCCACTAAAATGTCTGGACCGGGCAAACAGAACAGGGTTAAAATGGTTTCTACGAGAATGTGTTCTGTGAGAGAGAGTGTTCAGCTTTTTGTGAGTCAGTAACAGCCACCGTAGGGCTTACTTTGATGGGGGCAAAAGATTCATTTCCGTTTAGTCGTTTCTTGGCATACTGAAAAGTGAGTGGGGGTCCCTAAAGTTCAGTCTGAACTCATATAAAAATGAAGCGTATGTTCAATAGACTGAGATGCAGTACTACTCGATTTTAGCTTTTTGAACGATTTTTGAATATCCTTAATGGTCAA
>QVRM01004602.1:0-81104 GCA_003439945.1 Dermanyssus gallinae | reverse complement strand
TCACAAGTCCATGATTCTCTACATTTTCGCCTTGAACTACGAAAACATGTTCGGTCAGATCGTGCATTGTTTCTGATAATATTGTTTGAGTGCTACGCAGATTGCTGTTGCGAATACTAAAAATAAAAAGTCTATTAGACTAAAAGAATCATGCGTACATTCTAAATTTCTAAACATTCTGTTTTCGAGTACCGTCCTGAGATAGGTTCTAAGCCGAGACTGCTACGCTCTACCTAACATTTCAGTGTAACGAATTTAGACTGCAGTTTTCAATTGCCTCAATATGTTTGTCCAAATACGGCCGCCAGACTTCGCAGCTCTAACTGAATTTGAGAACATCAAAACAATAGGCATTATATATTGAAACAATCAACTATCATGTTACTAGCAGATTTAATTGTTTGCGTGATGTGCTAAAATCTGCCCTCCGTGTAACTCTCTCTCTCCGAAAAGCCTTTCAATTTGGGTTTAGAGTGAATAAGTCTGTGTAGGTGTCTCCTCTCATATTTACACATTTGACAGAGATCTCTCAACCAGATTCAGCTGACGAAAAGCCTATATGCTATAAAAACGGAAAAAATTCGCAAACTGCAAAGAGATGCCGATTTTGTAAAGAAAATGATCTTTTCTGGAATCTGAATGGAAGTGTAAATAAACAAAACTGTCGCACCTGGACAACCATGGCCCTGAGAAATTTACGATAAGCCGTTACATGTGCCATATATGACAGTCTGGAGCGGCCTCTGGTCTAAAGAGATTATTGAACTCCAGCAAGATCCTTAATTTACTTTGGCCAAATGGGACGGTATTCATGTAAGTAAACTCTGGTTTTAACAAAATATACCAAAATCCACACCGCCAATGGGACAACTGAGCTTTTAAAAATGAAGTGTCCTGGACGGGTAATCTCACGTAAATGGAAAATGCACTGCTTTTCAAGAATTATAATTTTACATGTTAGACTTTTCCTGCTAAGCTTTTAAAGAGTGAAGTGTACGCTAACAAACCATTAGAAAACTAAAGATCAACACGACCATTGACAAACTGAAGATCAACATTGAGTCATGCTTCAATCTAATTGAGTCTGCTTCATGTGGAGAGGTGCTACAAAAATGATTACCCTGAAACCAGCTTGTATAAACCAAATAAAAACGCTACTTGGCAAAAAAATATATATATATATATATAATCGATGCAACAACGTATCCGTTTGTGTTGTTTCGGAGAAGATGCTATGTATGCGACAACGTTGTGGTTATCTCTGCTTTCACCCGTTTTTAAATTCCCCAAGGGCAAGGCCAGGCGGGAGAGATATGGCTCCTTGATAAAGGAGTACAGACTTCGGACGGCGCACCTAAGTTTAGCGCTAAGAGCTTTGTTGTCCTATGGAGCGGGACAAACAAAATCCAATATGGAACGTCTTGTCTTGGAAGGGTGCCAAGGCTTACGGCGTGCACACGTATTTTTTAAGGTAACTCTATGACTAAACACACGAACACTCTTTACTCGCTAGCCTAAACTCTGTTGGTTACATAACACATGACTATGTATTTCCCGGGATGTCCCAACAATTATTATCCTGTCGGCCGGGCGGCGCCCGATCTTACGGATAGTTGATGTTTCGTTTTTCAGATTGTTAGAAGATTTTAGATTGCTCTTCGTCTCTCAAATGCTACTGTTGTCATTAAGTCACCCAGTCGTCAAACAAACTTTGAACAAAATTTTAAAACCACGCGACCTACCGTTTCCAAGTCTACGCTTACACAGTGGGTATGGATTCTCGAGTTTATCTGTCTTCTTCAGTAGAAGCTAGACAGAATTCCTGTCCAGGCTAGGGTCCATAATGAACCTCCATCATCGTTGCCGTTGATGCACACGCATCGACACATGTGCATCTACACGAGGAAGCGTCTACCGTTCTGTAAGCTGTTAGGCTGCTTTTAGGCGTACACGAAGCGTACTTGAAAAAGCTATCTTGCTGCGCCCGGAATTTTCGTCACTATTTTTTATTGAGCAGGCTTCGGCGTGGGTGTCCATCCTTGATAATCCAGACTCATAACAAGCAATTCTTAGAATGAAATAAGTCGTGGAATGAAAGATGGTACTACATGATTGACCCCGCTTGTTTTCAGCGTAGTAACATAACGGTCGGCAATAGCGGTATATATATACATATAATATAATATATATATATATATATATATATTTATATGTATATATATATATATATATATATATATATATATATATATATATATATTAGACGCTCCTTATCGTCTAAAAAAAAATTTGCACCAATTATGCTTTGCCAGAATACTGTAACATATCAAACTCTGCAATTTGCTGGTGCTTTGCTGTGCTGGATATCCAATGAATACTAACTGATTCCGAAAGCGATAATACTGCAATTACAAAGTACAATTCAATTCGTTCGCCCGCTATCTGCCGCTATTAGCTGCTCATCTAGTTTGTTGCTGTTGCTTCTCTTTTTTTGCTCTCGTCTATGCCTGCGTAGAGAAAGTAGTTAACTCGACAACCAGTCATAACGAGTTGGCTACGTCTCGCCAGTCGTGGCCGACGAACGATGGATAAACCATTACTGGTCAGCTGTAGTAATCTTGCCAACAATGCTGTTGTTATCATCGTCATGCTTCCTCTCTCTCTTTTTTATTCTCTCTGAGGGGCGTATGGGGCGCGGTGCGGGACGCAAAAGGGGCATCTTCTCTGACGGACACAAGAGACGTGAGCGCGTAGTTAAATTGGGGTTGGGCTTTTCACGGCCGTCATTATCATTCGTCGCCTTCAGCTTCTACCTGGTGGCCTGGAGGCCGGCCAGGTAGGTGGAGAATGGCCTACATAGCTGTGGCTACTTCTGCTGCTGCTGCCCCCCCCCCCCCCAGATTCCAAATTAACTACGCCTCTAACTATTCCTACTGTGCTGCGATGTCTACTGCTACAACGTTAACCATTACGACAACTACACTAACTGTTACTGGTACGAAAACCACTAGCCCGGCTACAACTGCTTCCGTCCCCAGTACAGCAACAACAGCAACACCACCAACAACAACAACGACAACAACAATAGCAACAACAACAACGACAACGACAACAACACACGGTGACTTCTCTTGCGCTGATTCCGCAGCACTGATTTGGACTGTCAGCTAGCCAGTTCGTGAGTGTGGCGTCCCGTCTATCTGTTGAGGTGCTGCCCCATGGCTTCTCTCTTTGGCGAGTCTGCAAATGAAGTCTGGCCGTCCGTCTGTCTGCGATCCTCGCTAATGACAATGTCCATTACGGGCGTTACATTCCGGACGTTGGGGCGTTCAGCCTTCAGCCAGGCGCTACATGCAGCAAAAGGTGCGCCAAGGGCAGGCCGTGCGCACGGTCGTGCCGCCGACTGGGGAGACTCGCGTATTGCATAGCGTGCAATACGCATGAGTATATCTGTACGTGTATGTATGTATGCAAATAGATATAATTGAATATTTAGAAGGGGCAAACTCCCTGGCGTGTTGGCGCAAGTTAAGAGTAGATAATGACACTTCACAAAACAGGCGACCAATCACAATTACATCGTTAAAGGTATCGAGCATTTATGCATGATTTAAGAGTGGAGTTTAGAATTTTCGAGAAGCAAATAGGAGAATGACAGTTGGAATGGACAAATGGAGTTAGAAAAGGGTACAATCTTGATGATAATTGTTTTTTTTTATCAAGTCAGATTGTGGAAACATCGAGACTGCGGGAACAAGGGTGTGCGGTAAGGTTTTTAGATCGTGCAAAAGTATATGATATGGTAAGCAGAACAAAGTTGAATCTAATTAGGTTGGACGAAGTTTTGAGAGAGGCTGGGTAGAGTTACTTGAAGAAATTCACAAGAATAACATGGTTCAAATAATTATAGTAGACGGGCAATCTAGAGTTTATAGTTGGTGGGGAGGTTGGTAGGGAGTCAGGCAAGTGTGTCCGTTGTCATCGGTGATTTTTTTTAATGTATATAGAGAAACTAGCGCGAAGGATTAATACCACAGGTTTAAGATGGCAGATAGAGGTAAAGTGTGTATATATCAAGACGCCAGTGCTGTTGTTTGCTGACGATACGGTAGCGTTAAGGCAGGGTACTAGCGAAGTCTAACATTATGTAGCAACAAGAAATATATAAAAAGCCATGTATGTACCAGAATTGACTTTTGCCTCTCTGGTCCACAGCGCGGGGTTGGAATAGAAGTTAGAAACAATATAATGAGAAGTGATATAATTTGCATTGGGTTGCCGTTTTAATTGCGCCAGGGAGTTTCTTGAAGGGGAAGGGAAATGTCAAAATGTATACAAGGGGTAGTACAAAGTAAGCTAAGATTTAGTAATAGGATTAATAATGTCATAAATAAAAGATGGGTTAAGCAGATACAGCTGATGAACTCGGTACTAAAGAACAAAAGGAAGTGGAATTGCAGGGTAGAGTTCGCAGCTAGCAAGATTGGGTACAATAGTCAGCAATGGGCAAGAACGAGAGTATCGGACAAAATTGTGAAATGAAGGGTGAAAAGGTCCGGGCAAATGGCAATTGGCTATAAGTTCCAGATCGAACTTGGCAGGGATATATAAAAAAAAGACAAGCGGGAAAATGGCGGAGTGGAACGGGTATACAATAAATCAAGAGCGAGTGGGCTATTGGTGGATACCAGGGCAGGATGTTGGATACAAGGATACAACGAGCTATATATAGGGATGGAGAAATAGAAAATGTCGAGTGTGTGGGTTAGGGAATCAATAAATTAAACAAACTGTAAAAAATGTACAACCTTGAGGGGAGCAGAGATATAGACCTGTCGGAAACCCTAGCCTATAGGCCCTTTAGGACCAAATGTTAGAAAGGACCAGGTCGATATTAGAAAGAACAGGTTGTCATGGAAAGCAAATACTGAGTAGGTATTGGAGGATACATTGATAATATGGATGCGAAGTAATAAATATGCTGCTCTAGGAGCCTCTGATATAAAAGGGTAACATGTGTATTTAAGTATACATGTCAATCAATCATATATATATATATATATATACGAGGGTCGATCGGTAAGTTTTAGTACTTTGAATGTTGCTGCCAGTCGGGAACCACCAAGGTATTCCGTTTTGTTTTGCTTAGAAGCGCCATTCAGCAGTAACACACAGGCCAAAATTTGCGCTATCGGTGGCTGCATTATTTGTTTGAGTTTAGTTCAAATAAGTAAGGTAAACGAGGTTCAAAAACCAAAGTAAATGTTTTAAAGTGGTGGAATCGTTACGAACTGCGTATAGTTATAGCTAATAGTGATCCCGCTCAAGCAGTATCCCGAAACACTGTTTATGCGCAATACGGTCGACTTTGCGACGTACGTGAAGAGTCGAAAAATGGCCTTCGTTCAGAAAGGCCTCCGAGGACAATAGCAGAAGAAAACGTTACAAAGTTTATAATATCATAATCAACAATCGCCGACAAATTACTATTAGGAAGCTAGCTAACAAACCTACCGAACCTGTCCTAGGTACTTCATCACTAAATCGTTACGTAGTACGGACCTGTGTTCGGTTCGCTTTACCAGCGTAATAAAGTGTGTAGTAGCGTGTAGTAATGACCTTAGAAGGTGGGCGCGCGCTCTCAAGTTGACGAAACTAGTTTGCCTCCAGGCTGAATGTTGAATCTCATGAGCTGCAGCCGTCAATGTATTTCTCGCATTTTCCATTTTCTTCCTTTGAATAGACTATCATCAATCTCTTTGGTCGATTAAGCTCCGCTTCTGCGAACCAGGTTAGACTAGAGCACTAGAGTTCCCACTAGCATCTACGACGCGTTGTTGACATCGCCGCAGGCAGTGCTGCTCTCCTTCTGGAGCGAAGTCTTATAGAAGGCCTCGCAGCTCAGATGAGACGCTCAACACACACACACACCCACACACCACTATCAGCGGTTGATTGATTTCCTCGTATACCTTTTTAAATAGTGATTTCCACAGAGGTTGATGGAGTTAACACGCTATGCACACGATAAAAAATGACATCGCACCAGATAGAGTCTACGCTTGAGGTTAAAGGACGTTTTTATTCCACTTCGGCTAGACAAGCAACTCGCGAGCAGGTAGGATGGATCAGTTCCATTACTCTTACCGTTGTATATGTCGTCCGGCGCTGCGCTTGTTCCGCGTGGGGAAAAAAAACGTTATGGATTTGTGACGCCTTCAAACACCGGCTGGACTCACTTTCAAGCTATTGCCAACTTTTAAATCAGCTTTTTACTCGCTACGTAATGACGCTTGGCGCACTGAACGTAATTAACTAGCTGTTAAGCAGCTAACGTACGATCTTATTTGGAAACAACTCACGTCTTATATTTTTGCTATTGACATAAAATAAGTCACATTTTAGATGCCAACGTAAAGCTAAGTTATGGCATCTGCTCACGAAGCTCAATAATTGTATTTGATCGTGGATTGTTACAATAAAATAGGCGTATGACTATTTATGAGCACTTTTGCGCGCTTAGACTCCTATCCATAAAAGTGGTCTACGCAATGACAATGCGGTCCCAGTCGCAGAATCGCAGAACGCAATTCACTTTCTAAAACCAACCCTGAAGAGTAAATTAGATAAAGCATATTTTGATAGCTCACCCGCTTATGGCTATTAGTGTAGAGTAAGCCAAAATTGTAGCATACCTTTAAGAATGTGCAGCACAAAATCAATTGCATTTTGACTAACCTGTAGAAACACCGAGAAAAGCTAATGCCAAATGACAAAGCCTTGAAGTTCTACAAAAAAAAGTGCATCTCAGCCGAGGTCAGGTAAGCCCATTTTGTTTTTGCTATCCGCAAAAATGGCCTGAATTAGGCTGCCGCAAACTAAATACAAATCGCGTAATTGGGCGATGTAACACGGGTATGCAAGGCAGTGTAACACGGGTAACAAACAACGCGTTTAGACACACAGCTTAGCACAAAAGGCTGCAGCACATATAAAGTAAGAATTAGGTACCGGAGTATGCTTTGGATAAGAGCACGGGGCAGCCTCGCTCGCTCCATAAAGACTGCAATATGTAAGCGGGATGTAGATACCATTGGGTCAGCGATTAGCTTCGAGTACTATAGGCCTATATTACAGAAGGCCATTTATAGCCTGCCTCGATCTGCAGGGTAACAGTAAAAGCATCAACAATGCAGCTCGAGATTGCAGCCCCTTAAGAAAAAAAAAAAAATTAATATATATATATATATATATATAATATACCGAACTAATGATAAAAAAAACACTCTTTTAGTAGCTATAAAACACTCACAACAAATACAATGGCTATCATTATTAACTATTATTTCGATAATTGGGTTTTTCTAGATTTCCACTAATAAGAAAGGCGACGCTAGCACGCAACCGTTGGGGCTGCTCTTGCAAGTTTGGGGGGGAACGATGGAAGGACGACGTTCGTAGCAGGCACGAGCTAATAACACGCAAGAGTCTCAAAGTAAATACGGGCCTATTTGCACCGACCGACCGACAGCTCTCCGAGCCACAGCGCCGAGTTGCACGTTGGATCCCGTTTACGCCCTAAGGCAATTTTCTGAGCTCAAACATCCTCCGCACGCCAGCGTCGCCGCGCTATTGGAATTCGTTTTCCTGGATCTGTCGCTTCCCGGCCGCCGTACGACGCTTTGTTGGACGGATGGAGATGGATGAACGCTTTTGGGGACCAGCGCAGCTGCTCTCCAGATAGACCCCTTTTTGGCTCTCGCTGTTGCTGGCACTGCTGCCTCTGCTGCCGCTTGAGGGAGGCTGCTAGCTGCGAACAAGCCCCATATGACCGCTTTGCAGGAACCAAGAAAATATTGCTCTGCTCTCTCTCTCTCGCCCTCTCTCTATCTATCTATATATATATATATATATATATATATATATATATATATATATATGATTGTGTCACTCTTTCTCTCTCTGTCTCGGCGTACACGTTTCGGTACTAGTCAAATCAAAATTAGGTACACCCGGGGCCACGCGCCTGGCAGTTCTCGCTTTGCCATAGGCTGGTGGGTTTTATTCATTGTGTTTCGGCGATCGGTCATTCATTGGTGATTGTCCTCTCATCCATTCATCACTGAATGCACAATGGCCGTCACCTGGCGAGGCGGCGCTCGTCATTGAGACCACATCGAGAAAATAGAAGGTGCATAGTAATAGCAGCAGCAGCAAAAGTAGTAGTAGTAGTAGTACTGCGTCTGTCTAGGACATAATGAACATAAAGGCCAGTGTTGATTAAAGATAGGAAGCTCCTTAGCGAACCGTCTTGGTTGTCTTCTATTCCATCCACGCCGACAAGCCCGCGCTCCAACCTATTCAAATTGCACTGGTTGCCTGGATCTTGCAGGGCACGCCTTCAGCACCTGAACGAAGCATCCGTTTGACGGCTTTTGGCCACTAACATATATCTATCTATCCGTCACTTATAGACAAACTGGCACACCATATAGCCAAACGCGCCAGTGGCATTCCAGGCCACTGCCGTATGCTGCCTTGCTGTTGCAGACAGAGCGCCCACAAGCAGACTCTGCACTAAGCACACCAGATGGAAAGGACGGCCAAAATGGGATATACATATGTGTAGGAATTTCGAACAATTTATGTTCTACACAGCAAATCACCACAACCTGTGGTGGCGCAATGGCCCATAGTACTGTTCTAGTGAGATTTGGGCCATCAAAGAGTGAAGCTTTGGGCGGGGGAAGGGGGGATCGGGGTGAGGGAGGTGCTTTAGTGGGCATGGGTCTCAGCGAACTAACCTCCATCTATTATATATTTTTTAACTAGTAGTTTTAGTCCAAATCTCCAAGTACAATCGCACCAAACTCTCTCATTGAGGCCACTAAATGGGTTGCTTATTTTTAAACGCTGCTCCAGTCCAAACAGGGATAAGCTAGACGATTTGGTAGCGTTTGCAGAACACAAAATCACACAGGTAGTTTTATCTAAAAGTGACAGACTAGCTCGTAGACCAGATCATTCAGTTAACGAGCATCCTAGCACAAAATGCAAGCGTTTTAGCACCGATCCTACCAAAATTCTTAGGTGAGTATCTTTATTAAGGGCAAATCTCCGAGGAATGCAGAACGAGTATACTTGTTCCTGTTTTAAGGCAAAAAGAAGAGTCGACGAACTCACGCGACATTAGGAGTATAGCACTCACAAGCGCAGTGTACAAAACGTTTATGGCAAGGGTATTTGGTCTCTCCGTGTAGTATTAGAAGTGTCACGGAAGTACTATATGACAAGTGCTCGCACGAAGTTGAGCCCGGTGGCGTGGTGCATTTGCGTGTGCGCCTTGCGACCGGAGTAGACACAACGGTGCACATAAGGTTCGATTCCTGCCGTAGCACATTTGTATTTATGGGGTCCGTGTCACGTTGCTCTGTTGATTGCGTTACTCATAAGACTGCTTCGCTTCTTCAGGAAGACGTGCCGAGGAGGAAACGGTCTTGTCAAGCAAGTCACGCAATTGAAGTGGCCGCGGACTGTCCAAACCGACTCCACGTACAAAGGCGAATGCTCCCGAGATCAGCAAAGTGGAATATTCGCATATCTCTCCACTGCAAGCTGCAGAAAGATTTCTAAGGCAGATTATTAGGCCGGGGGGGGGGGGGTTGTATTAACTTTTTAGTTCACGTTCGGTATCGGAGTCGCGAGATGCCAATGTGTTTGTAAACAACAGGGTCTGTGCGGTAGAACGAACGTCACCTTCGGCAATGTTTCTCTCACCTAGACTCACATTTTGGTGATCTTCGTTTGATTTGCCAAAGCTTTTCACAGGAATAGGTGTAGTGATTTACAGGTTTTTACTCTTATTCCTCTGTTCGAGTTTGGCGACGTCGCTCTTAATTATTCATCTAAAGGTAGCTCCTGAATTTTTCTTTCGGGCAGGGCTAGCGTAAGAGTTGCTAGAGTCATAAGCGTGTCCGAACTATCCGTATCTAGCCTGAAATTGACATCACATAACCTAGGCTGCGGTGCAAGTTTCTATCGTTCCTCGAGGAACAATTATTGCTATTATTATTATTATTACTAATATTATTCTCGTTCACACTACAGAAGGAGCAGAGCAAGCAGCACATATAACTGGTAAATACAACCATGGGCAAACGGCAATCGGCAATTGACCTTTGCGAAATCACGTAGTAAGTGAAAAAGCAGCGTTTGTGGTAACGTGTGTGCTACTAGGACATCGGAAACTGCAGGATCACTTTCGATATGATATATATATATATATATATATGTAAACGCTTTCGCCAGCCTTCCTGGAACACATATTCGGTTGCGTAATCGCCTTGTCGGTTGCAGAAATCATCGGGTTCGTGTGCAAATGCGCTATTGCATACCCTCGACAACAGCCGGATAGATATCTAGGTTACGTTCGAAAACTGCCGCCGTAGCGGACGCCATGTTTACCGCTGTCATATGACAACCGATTGCCACACGAGTCATAGTAGTTGTTGTCGTTGTTGGCGATACAAGGGAAGGATGTTTCCTGCTTCTGCTATTGCGGCTGCTGCTGCTGCTGACAGCGGTCCTGCTCTCGTTGGCGCCACCGCTATCGCTAGCGTATGGTTCATCGTTGTATCGTCGTCTGGGTGGGTCAAAAATCGCCTCCAGGGGAAACTCGTGTGTAAGTGGTGAAGCCTGCTCTGCCTCTGAGGTTCCCAAGCAGTCGTGCTCGGGGCTCGGTGCCGTAGTGAAATAGTTGCAGAACTAGTGGTAATATAGCAATAGCGGCGGTAGTAGTGATAGTAGTAGTAGTAGTAGTGTGGTAGCATTTGTGTAGCTTAGGGTAGGGAGTAGAGAGCCCGTACGCGCAACGTCGCAAAGAGAGCGAACGAGAGAGAAACACACGAAGGCGTATGCACAAGTTGAACGGGCGTGTGGATAGCCGGTTGGGCCAGGTTCTGCTGGGAGCGTGGGCATGCTTGAACACGTTGGCTGGTGTTTACTCCCCAATGGCTCTTGCCAGTTGGTCTATCACATAGAGAAGAGAGAGAGGGGGGAAGATTTGCTAGCGAGAGAGATATGGGCTAGAGAGAGAAAGGAATAGAGGGAGAGGGAGGAATTGCTCGGCTGCAATGCCGTCATGCCAAAGGTTTGCCCGAAGCCATCACTGCTGCTGCCGAGCCGTCACTGCTCAAATTGCTTCGGGAATGAGTTGCCGAGATTAAAGTTGTGAGCGGTAGAGGCGTAACTGTAAATCTCATTGTCGCCTTCATCGCTGTTGTTGTTGTTGTTGTTCTTGTTGGCGTCGTAATTGTTGGTGTCGTTGTTGTTGTTATTGTTGGCATCGTCGTCGTTGTTGTTGTTGGAGTCGTTGATGTTTTTGCTGGCGTCGTTGGTGTTGTTGTTGTCATTGTCATCATCCTTGGCCTTGCAAACCTGGCTCCTCGTTCCAATTGCCAACTTTACTCGTGCCGCTAACAACCGCTAGCCTGGTGAGTAAGTCTAAGTTGTCTCTCTACGCATCGTTCTGAAGGGGAGGAGACAGCAAGAGGCGGGAAAGAAAATAGAGAGAGATAGAAAGAAAGGCGCGGTGGTGAAGACAAGTGAGATAAATACGTGCGAACGTGCCACACCGCCACAATCCGCTAGCCAAAGATCGGCGAAGGTGAGAAACTGTTTTCGATCGAGAGAAAGCAAGCAAACTCGAGCATGAAGTGGAAGGAAGTTATGTCGCGAGACTGAGGGGAGACCGAACAGGAGAAGTAAGTTATGAGAGTGCAAAGCGAGAAAGGGCTAGAGATAGATAGATCCAAAGCGAGCAAGCGATGTAGAAGAATAGAGTGAGAGTGCTGTGGGGCAAAGCGACGATGAGATGAAGCAGCGGTCGGACGGTGTCAGTCGGTCGATCCGGACATATACACAGACACACGGCGGACAAGACCAGTTGTAGTGCGGATAGAAGTTGTCGAGGCGTTGCTTGCAAGTGAGTGAGTGAGGCGCAACGGATGCAACCCTACACCTCGTTTTCACCCGCGCCGACCCAACCCGACTCATCCCGTCCAAGTCTCTCCGTTGCTGGCCGCCTTCCTTCACTACCGGCTCTATCTGCGACCGACCCACCCACAGCCGCAGTAGCAGCAGCAGAAGACTACCTACATACCTATCTAGTTGTCACCGGAGCTGACTTCAAAGTGGAATGGGGGGAGCGAAGCCGGCGGGGGTGAGCGGTTGCTTGCTTACCCGCCAGCCCCCGCAACCATGGCGCGGTGGCGGCCGTCGTTGTCACCAGTTAAGCCCCTGGTGCAGCAGGATGGCTGCCCCCCCGGGGCCCCTCGGGAAATCTCCGGCGGCTGATGTCGCCACCAGTCCGCACAACAACAACCTCCTCATCGTCATCATCACCACCACCACCACCTTTATCAGCATCATCATCACCACCACCACCTTCGTCACCATCGGCCACCATTGTTATAACCGTTACCCCACCCCCTGCCCGTCAACACTACGATCATCATCATCATCATCGTTGTCGCGTTTGTCATGGTTATCATCATTCATTCCCTAGGCAGTTTACAGATGCTGCTGCAGCTGCCACAGCCACTATTATAAACATCATGATCAACATCAACACCTTCACCTTCACCATGACGACGACCCTAGCGGTCACTTTGAATGTTGGCCCCCAGCCCGATCCTTGCTCGTCTCAGCTCGTTCTATACGGGGATCGCTCACTCCCTACTCACTACTCAACCACACACCGTCCATCCTTCGTGCGCTCTCACCCGCTGGTCGGCCGGCACCAGCTCAATAGGCTCAAACAACAAACCCGGTCAATGCTGGGCGATGACTCATATATATATATATATATATATATATATATATATATATATATGGCAATGTTCAAATGAAAAGGTACGGAACGACACTGTGCGTATAACTAAAGTCTTTGCTGAAAATTAATCACCAGAGGCCTGAGCACAAGTATCCTACTATGTTAAAGGCTGAAGGATTTCCTGTTTCTATAATTCCTGCCACTGAGACAATAGGTAGTTCTCCACTGTGACCTTTAATTCGCTGTTTAAATTGATGCCTCTTTCTTTGAGATGTTTTTTAGGGGACCGCACAGATGGAGGTTGCAGAGCGACAGGTCCGATGTTCAAGCTGCTTCTAATTAAACTTGGCCAGTACACCTTGTGTGGCCCTAGAGACGTGTGGACGTGCGTTACCGTGGAGCAGAAACAGTCTCTCCATGAGCAGCCCAGGCCGTTTGCTTTTGATATCGTTGCATAGGCTACGGAGTGTCTCACAACGTATGCATTTGTTAAAAGGGTTAATCGGTTAATTAAACAGCTTGCGCACTTCAAAGTCTGATAACGAACACATTACTGCTCTCCAATCGCCAAATTTTGCAATGGAAACTCCATAATGTCCTTACACGTTCTGGAGCTGTCAATTAGACGGGACACACAACTACCTGTCTCTCTTTGTTATGTGCACAACAATGCCGCATACTCCACTCGCGTCCCAAGATGTCTCACTGCGTTATCACAACACGGCATGTTAAAATTTCAACCGGTTTGCTTGTTACAACGTATATATATATATATATATATATAACTTTGCTATGTTATCACTTTGGAGATATATATATATATATATGCGCTCGTCCGCTGGCCTCACTATCACGGATTAGCTCTGAGAAATCTAAAAACATTTGCTGTCACATGGGTAGATGTGTGTTCGAACATGGAGACTCTGGAAGCGAGGGTTCATTATGGGTCACTATAGTTTCCGTTTCTGTGTGACTAATTGCTCTAGGCAGACAGCAAAATCTGCCGGCGGTGCTGCTGAGGGCAGCTTGCTCGGCCCAGTCCTTCGCCGACTCGTTTTGATACGATGCTTAATTCATTCTCATTGTCCGTAATGACAAATGATGATCGACTATAGGCTAACCCGTTCCAAGCATCGACTACGAAGCGCAACCGTCTATCTAAGCGACATCCGTTCCTATGTTCGAGTCGAACCGCTACAAAGCTTCGCCCGTGTCTCAGTGAGTCTCATCTTTCCACTTTCTAAAAAGTGGCTGGCCCTATGCTATTCCACCTAACATGTTTCATGAAAGCTGGCTGGCTGATTTTATTAGCCCTACTTGTATCGGCTATCATCGTCACTCAATTTAGTCGCGCATTGCGTTTCTAAAAAGCAAGTTAATTTTACAATTTTGTCAAAGGCAACTACGTTTACGCAAACGAAATTGTAAAGTCAAATTGTTAGCATTATTCAATGCGTGTCAAATTTACTAATGGCGCTTCGATTTAACTCACTATTCATATAGCTACTGGGCGTGGAAGACACTCGTCTAGCATAAGAAGCTTTCTGACTTTGGTTCGGCGACCAAGGTAGTCCTTGTAACGGAATATTTCAAACCGTTGCTGGCAGACGCCTGTGTCTGCCTAGACTTTAGATAGGGGTTGTACAGGCCCGTCTGAAGTATATCTGGAATATGTCAAGGGCAGCGGCTGCCTTGTTTTACTACCAAAACTTACTTCAATACTTTGCTTCAGACGACTGCGTTGAATTCCATAATAATAGTTAATAGTCACCATCGGGTTGGTTTGCCTATAGCGATCATCTAATGAGCCGATGGCGGTAAAAAGCGCTAGAAGGACAACCGGCCCAATTTTCCTGCATGCGTGAGCAGTTCTAGAGTACCCAAGTTACTCTGTTGACCAACCGGGAAAGAGTCAGGGTTCACAATGGTAAAGCCCGCCTTTAACGCTGGCACTACTATGAGACCCCTAGCTAAGAAGATGATGTCAAAACCGCACCAGTAACAAAGAACCATCGACGTAGTGAAGCCATTTTTAAGGCAAACCGTTGGAAATGTCTACACTTTGTCTGAACTCGGTATAATGGTGCAGCGTCAAGAGAACATACGTCTAATTATTATACTATACAAGTCTTTATACTGGATTGAAGAAAAACTCGTCCAGGCCTGCTAGCATGAAAGCCTTCAACAATAACTGTCAAACATTCAGGCTCCACGCAGTTGTCTAGTCAGAATCCTAGCGTCGAGAATAACAATGGGCAACTTCAATGAAAACCGTCTTTATGTATGTCCGATTACAGCCCTTGCGATCCAAAACGTGGAATTACAGATTCTAACTTTAATTGTTGTAACTTAGGCACCCTTAAGGCACTTAGAACTTAAGACAGATTTTAATAATATTTTGATGCTAAAGTAATTAACAACCAAAATAATGTGTGGGGTATGCAATGCATGATCAGTCTTTTATATGTATATAAATATGTATATATATATATATATATATATATATATATATATTTTTTTTTTTTTTTATTTTTTTTTTTTTTCAATTTAGCTTTTGATCTACTTACGGAACAGCCGTTTTATAATCTTTAATATATAATAAGCGCTCATAAGGGTCAATATATATAGTGTGTGGCTCTTGCCGCACTTCTATATATATATATATATATATATATATAATCATTTAAGTGTAGCAAAATCTACATTTGTGGTGTATATGTTACTATATTTATATATATATATATATATATATATATATATATATATATATATTATATATATATATAGACGTGAGTGTCATAATTTTGTTTGGTAACAAAAAGTTCGAGTTAGGTAAGACACGATCGACAGGTCACAGAACGAATTACCGTCTGACGTACGACCAGTAGCAATGGTGTAAGCAAAGACAAACGATGTGCAACATCCCAAAACTGCATATGTTGGAGATACTCATGCAGGCAATATGGTGCAGTTCATAGCGTTAAATTCAACAGCACGAACAAAAAAATCCTTGCGTTTTCTCTTAAGTGCTGTAACACAGTTGCCCCTCTGTTACTATTTGTGGTCATACATACGTACGCGTATTGAGATGAGAAAGAAGAACAGAGAAGAACTAAATGACTACTTATATGAACATACACGTATACATGTAAATATATATATATATACCACGAAAGTAGTGCAAAAACAGAAGATTTTACCAAAGCAACAACTGCTGGCAGCGTAGGATGAAAGGCACGTATCACAAGCTTCGTAACAACGACCACCTTTGCAATTGACTGGCAGGTACCGCTCTCAGAAACTGATATGCAAATACACACATAATGCATGACACAAGCCATTCTATTAACGTTTTGCACGGTAAAGAAATTATACGATACTGTCAAGTCTGCACGCAAATATTGTAGAGCAGGATGTGACAAATAACCCGCATGCGCTTGTTGGGCAGTCCAGCGACTACAGTCACTGGCTGGCTTAAAATGTTACGACGCTATGGACTACAATAAAGATAATATATATATATAATATATATATATATATAATATATATATATATAAATATAATATAATATATATATATATATATATAATATATATATATATATATATATTATATATATATAATATATATATATATATATATTTCTGCGTGATCGGCAATCTCTTCCCGGCCGACCCAATGTGCGTGGAGGCGCGCTGTCCTTTCTCACTCTCGCGTCTTGACCCTCAGTCTGCACGTAAATCAGCAGCTGAAACAGTAGCAGGAAGTCAGTCAGTGTCTCGAGGACACCCACCCCCGAGAAAAAAAACACACACAGAAGCACAGAGAGACAACGAAAGGGAGATAGACAGAGATAACGAGAGAGATAGAGAGAGAGAGGGGGGATCGAGAAGACGAACTGAGAAGCGTAACTATAACACAGACACACACACACAAAGACAGACATTCACCCGGGGGCCCTGGAGGACTCGCTGGGACGACCTGTCGAGCGTCGTCAACTCTTCCCGCACGCATTGCACGATTTTAATCCCAACAGCTAGCTCATTTCCGAAGCAATGTCGACAGTAGCAGCAGTAGCGGCCGGGGGCTGCGAGGGCTGCGGGGGCAGCAACGCTTGTGTTGATGGTTTTCTTTGTGAGCTGGTCATCGTCATTCCTCCCATCGGGTTAGCAACAACTGTCACACATCGTTAGAGCCGACGCTCCTGCTGCTGCTGCTGCTTCTGTTAACGCTGCTGACGACGTCGCTGCTGTTTCTGACGCCGCTCTGATGATCTGTTTGTCTGCGGCAATCTTCGCTATCGCTTGACTCTGCACAAGTGGTCTAACTTTGGTCCACCAGCTACGGCTTACGTCATACGGCTTACCTGCTTAGCCTCTATGGCCGACTACGATGAGCTTAGCTTATTGTATCACTGGTAGACACGACGATCATTTGGGCCCTAGACATACAGCAGCTACAGTGAAAATGTACCAAAAATGGCAAGAGAGCCTCCCAAGTGGAGGATGTAGTGCAACAGGTGATGTCGACGACGATTATGCCGATATTAAAAGGTAGATCATCATCAGCGCAGAGTGTTAAAGAACGCTATCTCAAGCATTCTGGAAGCACTGGTGGGTACCCCGTTAGCCACCTCATCTATGCTGCAACCCACAACCAGTGACGGAGATGGGGTCAGACCTACAGGGCCTAGGCGCTACCGGGGCTGGGAGCAATGAGCGAGGAAATACTAGAAAAAAAGATCTGATTGCAGTAACGCCATCTAAACTAGAAATAATGGCCATCTATGGGCAACTGGCGGGGACCGAGTCAGCAGAGACGATCATTGAGCGTCTCTTGATGTGGATAGAAGCGTTACCAAGAAAGGCTCCAGTGATTATAGAAGAAGATTTAAATGCAAGGCAAGATATGATTAGCTCGAAAAAAAACTGTGTCCTTGCTATTTATAGGGAACTGACAATTCTTTACAGGAAGATGCGGGACTCAGAAAACATATTTTGATGGGCATCTAAGCAAAAATAAGGAAAGATACTTAAGCACGAGGGAAAGGGAAGGCTCAGGGAAAAGGCTTAATAGCAATATGCTATTACAGGGACTTAGCAGCGTACACTCGGTGCCAGGGACAATCCAGATAGATTGTTACGAACGCAGCCTGGTAAGCTTATTAAGTTCTGCATGGCTGCCGCGGCAGAAAAAAGCGAAAGACTTTAGTTTGATGAGAGGTACAGGGTGGCCAAGCAGGCCACCAGGTTGACGCGGGAATACGTATCAACAGTTCCGGTCATGCGGCTGTTGGCTTCGTTGGTTAAAAAAACGTATAAAGAAAAGAAACCAAGGTACTGAGAACTTTAAAAGTGGGCAGCAATAGGCGATGCTGAATAAAACCCACATTACTGACTAAAGCCGAAAGGAGACATACAATGTTCAGTAGAGACGCGCAGGCTGGTTGAATATTTCGGGAAAGTATTGTCCGGGTTGGAGCCTCGAGGGTCAAACGACGGAGGAAGCGACGGCCTGAATAATAAGGGCAATCTCTCTCGGGGAAATGATGGAAGCAATCGACAGAGAAATACCTTGGTTATTGCATCAAGCTGGCAAGCCCTATTGAATAAATGCCTTAACACTGGGGAAATTTCATAGGTCTGGAGAGAAGCGACCTCAAAGGACAGAAAGCAGAAACGGAACCAAAGGCTTGGAGGGAATGTTTTTTAAGTTTTCCCGTAAGGCTAATGCCCGTTTACGGTTTTTTTTTCATGTCATGGCTGATTTTTAATCCACTCCGGCATTTTCCTTGTCTAAATTGGAAGCCATGCAAACCAATTTAAGAGTGGCCGGTCTGGGTCTCGAACCCAGGCCTCCCGAATGCAAGGAAAAGGCTTTGCCACTAAGCTATCTTGCTCGGTTAGCAATAAAAAGCTGCCCGTACAATATATTTTCAGAAATAATAGCAAGGAGACTGTGGTTGGATCGACTAGTTACGTTCATGGATGAAAAAGGCTTAAGTGTTAATTGGGGAAAAAGCAGTAGCCATGAAATTTCGGATAAGGGCTTGGCGCTTCTAATCAGGGGAACAGAATTTGAATTTGTAAGCAAATGTACGTACCCAGAGAATTTGTAAAAACGTATTTGACATTTATATGCGAAATGGACATAAGGATTTATGGGACAGCAGCAATGAGGAGGTGAAAGATCGACATTTAACTGCGGCCCTTGCAGCCCACGGATTTCATCACGTTCTGCACAACGTGAAGGGTTTTCATGAATTGCAGGATGGATATCGATGCAGACAATTCTGCAACAAGTGTGATAGATACCACGCCACGGTATGTCCGGCGGCTTGGTCCATAGCAGAACTAGCAAAAGGTTAGATTGGTGGTTGGGTCTAAACACGTTGATGTAACATAAACACATTTACTCAGCCCATATATATATATATATATATATATATATATATCCACCTAATGCTTAAATGCGTTACGTAACACATTCTACACAATACACAAGACCTGTTTCTAGAAATAGTCTGCCAAAAGGTGCCACAGCGTATGTTCATTACCTAGCAGAAGTGTAAGGACGCTGCCTTGTTTTGCGTACGTAAAAAGGCCCATATAGGCCAGCGCTCCCTAATAGCGCCATATCTGCGCCATATATGTATCCTCCAGGTGAGCAGAGTCCGCTCTGGAGGATCGTGAATATAGGGAAACCAGTCAGCCGGAAGGTTGATACATACACAAATGCGCTCACCGAAGTGTTCGCTGATGCCTGATGGCTCAAAGATTCAACTTCACTTCATCCTCGGTATTGATACATATTAATGTCTGGTCCAGAAGGAAGAGGCTCGCAAATTGTGACTGCGAGCTCCGTCATCTTTGAAAATGTCTACCAATCTACAATAATGCTCTAAAGATATAAAGCTTCTCGATAGCCAGCGCGCATACGATTTTATAAGTCATTCTCTTTGAAGCAGAAAGTTCTTGCTTAATTAGCGTACACACTTACCGGTATACAATATCAAAGAACGAAATGACTAAAACATTTATTATTATTATTATTAGTTTTATTATTATTTGCTGACGTCAGCAGAACCATAGTTAGTAAAGTGCTAAACGTGTTTTAAGAAGAGATCACCTGGCAGAGGGCAAGTCTTTCGATACGTGAAAATGGTCTGGGAATAAGAAGCAACACCGTGGCGTAAATTGGGTTAGCAAAATACACACGCGCCCCTGACCTATAATACTAAAAATGTACAAAAGACCGCCGTAGTTGTTGCTGACGACTATACCGCTTGGCTACTATTAACAAGCTCGTGCATAAAATATATTGTATAGATCTTGTTTCTCGGTATTTCGTAAGGAGAGGAAAGAAGCATATGCCAGTAAACGTATGTATTATTCTGTGGGATGCGGTGTAAATGTACTACATTAAACAGAAGAATACATACGTGTTTACGTGTATAAGTTAAGCATTATTTGTATATGTTTTATGGCTTAGTTCGTTATAGTTTCCTTTGCTTTAAATACAACTTATCATGCCTGGCTCAAATACTAGATGCTTTGCGCGAGAATAGCCAATATAGTTTATAGTGTTCCGATATATGTATATATACATAAAAGAAAAAATATATATATTTATATTCATGTTGAGCGTTTTCTCGTAGTTTTGTCTTTCCAAATTATCTAAAAGGCTTTGCGATAGGTTTCGATAGGTTAGAATCGTAGAGGCTCTGCACTGCCAAAGGAAAACAAATCGTAATATATGTAAATACAATGTTTTATTTAACTCGTGTGTCTTATAAAAGTTCACCGTTTGTTTTGGTGGAAATTCGGCAGTTTGGTGCGCCCGCCAGTGTCCAGGAATAGCAGCACCTGTTGTGGCTTTACAAAATAGAATACGTACGTACACATGTTTTGGCCTCAACTAGCGACGCCTAAACATCTTAGTGAATCTACTAGTTCATTCACTAACTCTGCTGTCTACCGCTTTAGTGGACGCCCGCTCACCACAGGCGTCCTGGCTGAATTTACAGCATTCCTGTCGGCATATCTTACACGCGTGGTCGGCTTTTCTCTTAATATATATTTCATAACATATATATTTATATATATATAGACACATATACGTGTAAGTATGGAAGTACACCTATATACACATACATACACTCAGATATATATATATATATATATATTCATTCATCATCATATATATATATATATATATATATATATATATATTCATTGCACCATGGATGCACGCTAGCTGCTGTTAACTGCTATACAATATTTTCTCCTATTCACCGTCGCTCTGCAAATGATTAATTAAGGGCAACAAGTCAAGCATTAAGTTGACGTCACTTTTCGATACAGCCGCTTTTTCCCATGAGAGGTTTCGATGTATGTCGTCGACACTAAAAATAATTTAACAATAGACACAATATGTGATGATGCAGAAAAGTAGAGGAACCGTAGAACTCAAGATGTGCTGCCGAAGAATGGTAATTGTCTTCACTTAGTATTCGGATTTCTTTCATCAATTAGACTAACATACTACAATGGCTGTTTTACGTTACCCCGCGAAGCCGTTAATGACAGCTGGGCAGTTTTGTTGACCTAAAGTTCTGATATCATAGATACAGAAAACAAGCAAATCAATTCCTGTATTCAGACACTCTGCTTTGTTTCTTAATTCACAGTGGCTAAGTCATGACTGTTTCCGTCGCCTCGGTTAAACATTCATCAACACATTGCACAACGTGGTTCACAGACACACCCCGCCTCCCCACGCTAGAGATCAAAGTCTACGGCAATCATGTCTAATTTTAATCAGCCGACTTAGCGTACAGGGCTTCACATATATGTATGCTGCCTCTCGCCTGGCAGGCTTCTTGAATAAAGCTACCATCACAGAACAAATCTGGTAGCAACTCCCACTGGGCAGTGGTTAGTGGCTTCTATTGCAGTGTGTTCCGCGCAGTTTTCTTATCAAGATGACATATGGCGCTGTCAAAGGCTTTGCAATTTACATTATATATATAACGCCAACCAACTCACCTTCGTGGCAAATCTGCTCATTTGTCATTAACTATACCTAGCACTTAGCACTTACGGTGTTGAAGGATGGTATCGTCCACAGAAGATGCTTCATCGGAACATGAACATATGCGTGTGTTGATGAGCCGTACGATATATGATGGATTCGGGGCTGTATCGGTCTACCGATCTTACCACATACATAGTACATACGAAAGCCACCAACAACCAGTCCCGCTGGCGAAACTCCAGCGGCGGATTCTCTGCTGCTCTGTTTTGCCTCGTACCGCACGACTCTGCATGAACATGTAGCTCTGCAATAAACGGCTCGCGAACTGGGTCGTCCTCCGTCATCTGCCGTCAAAAACAAATTGCTCCGGCGGGGTGGATGAAAATTTGAATGTAGGTCGTGCGTGACACGCCTTCGACGTGTCTACTACATCTCTCCCGCACCTATTGCACCACACATGGGGGGGGGCATGCATTGTCGCTCACGCCTGTACCAACACAAATTGTACATACGGCCGGCTAGACGGTGTGCGTGATTACCAATGTAATTGTTAATGCTGCTATCAGCATCGATGTTATACCCGTTCGCCATACAGACACAGAGTTCGTTTAGGCATTGTCAGGCGTCATCGATTCTATCACGAGATAGACTCTCCAAGGAGGAAAAGATGCGCCTCGCTGAGCATCTCGCTACGTCGTCAGGCGTACGCCGTCGGTGTGAAGGGCACCGGCACGGTATCTGGCTTCGATCATTCGCAGCCGATCTACGAGGCTCTGGCCAGAGGTCGGCTGTTCGCCAAGCGTGCCCCCTTCGAAGTCCTCGAGGGCGGCCAGCAACTGGGTGTTGTACTTTGCCGCGTAAATGTAGAGCTTCTTCAGAGCATTCGTCGTATCAAGCAGACCCGAGTATTGCTGCAATAAACGAGGTCAGCAGAACACGGGGGGTTAAAACAACGGTGCGAGCGGACAAAACAAAAAGTACGCATAATAATTCACCCGCTCTGTCTCTCTCTCCCTCCTTTTTGCACGCGCTTCCCCTCTGTTCTTCTGCTACTCCAATCGTCACATTGTACTAAGAACTACCACTACAGCTGTAACTATTGCCAGCCACCAATTATGTTTTTTATTACAATTCTTTACAAATGTTTATTTTGCAATAACTTTGCGTTTCAAGACAGTACACAATTACATTACAGTCTTCGTTAACTTGGTGAAATTCTTGGGTATGATTTTTATTCGCATTGTTGCGATTTGATTAATTGTTGACTAGCTTTCATTCCTACAACAACACGTAGGTACACAGCATCCAGCCCAAATTGAGAACCACAAAAACATTCTAACCAACTTATTTCCAAACTAACCGGCAGAAACTCGTGCTCTTAACAACGTGACCACCAATAACACCGTTACAGTAGAAAGACGGTACGTTATATTTCGCCATTTAGCATAAGCTTAAGTGACAACACCATATCCGCTATGTAACCCTGAACTAGCCCCAATATAAACTTGGATCCATCATTACACCACCCAGACTCAAAAAACATCTCGCTAATGGTGCACCTGGTAAAGGACCTCCGAAGAGAGCGCGGGCAACGGCATCGGCCGCAAAGACCATGGCTACGGTTTTTGTGGACCAAGGAGGAATAATTCTGGTGAACTACCTTAAGAGCGGTAAAACGATCACATACAAATATTATGCAGAACTGTTGGGCCTCTTGCCACAGAAATCACTGAGAAACGGCCAGCTTTGCAAAAGAAGATTGTCCTCTTTCACCTTGACAATGCTCATGCACACAACTGTCGACTAACATTGGCAAAACTGCTCGAATTGAGGTTCGAACTTACTGACCAACCCCCTTATTCTCCGGACCTGGCCCCGTGTGGCTCGGTGGAAAAAAAAAAATAAAATATATATATATATATATATATATATATATATGCAAGAACGAATGTTGGCGCAACATGCGATCTTTGTACCGATAATGCAATTCATACGCTCATAGGCCTTGCAACGCAACGACGCTTTCGCAGCCACACGTGCCAAAGCTTAGATTCTTCTAGATAGATAGGAAAAAAAACGGCCGAGCTTGCAAAACAACATCGGAGAAAACTTTGGGGCTGCCGCGCGAGGGGGCGGGTTGGCGGGTTGAAGGAGCAAATGGGGGCGGGCCGACTCACCTCCGAGAGCTGTCTCATGTGCTGGGCGAGTTGGCAGTCGGACACCGGCGGCAAACCACCGATATCGCGATAGAAGTTGTCGATGAGCTTCCGATACTGCGGGATGTCTTTGGCGAAGAGGAGCTTCGACGTCGGCGAGTTCTTGCCGAAGTGCTGCTCGGACTGGGCGCAGGCGTCCATGAACGACTGGGCGATGACCGACAGCGACGCGTCCAGCTCGGGACTCTTGTCGACGTCGAACACGAAGTCGGGGTTCTTCAGCAGGTTCACCCAGAAGCGGAGCGGCAGCGAGTTACTCTTCCAGGCCTGCGCCACTTCGTCGGCGAGGTCGCCGGCCGCCCCGGTCCGCTGGCGGGCGTTCTCGTCGAACAGGTCGAACAGCCACTTCACGGCGGGCGGCAGGTCGTCGGTGACCGTCAGGATGGACGCGACGAAGTCATCGATGAAGCTCTGTATTGTCGCCTTGGTCGACAGCAGCCGCGTCAGGTAGATCTCGGCGATGTTCTTGTGGCGTAGCTCGGCCAGCTGACGGGCGTCGTTCGATGCGCATGCCGGAGCAACGAGGTGCCAACACTTGTTCTGCTCGATTGCCTGCAGCTGTTGTTGTTGCTGTTGTTGTTGTTGTTGTTGTCGCTGTTGCTGGTATTGCTGCTGTTTGTGCTGAAGTCGATTAAGCGTCTCATAGTTACTGTTGCGTCGAATCAACGAAACTGCAGCCATTTCGGAGATGCCGTAATGCGCGAGCGTATTCAACCGCTGAAAGCCCTCCTGGCGTACGGAGCTATCGTCGATATCCGCGAGCACCACGGGCACGGGGCTTCGATCGTGGCGCCATTCTGCGGCAGGCAGATAAAGCAGTGATAAAAAAAGGGAAGCAGCCGAGGTAATCTCTGATCGAAATACCTGGTTAACAAACGCGTATTTTATACATTTGTTAGAACACCCTCCCCCCCCCCTCCCATGTATTAGGAACTGCAAAATAGGCTAAGCACGAATCTCTGCATAATATCTCACTCTTTTTGCTGGCGAGCGAAACCGAAGCAATTTTAGCGTACTTGAACGCACAAAGCGTTATATATATATATATATATATATATATATATATATATATATTATATATATATATATATATATACCCAGTCATTTTGATGAAGCAGTGAAACCTACCAAGATCGACCGCATGAACGCTGGGTCGCTGCGAGAAAGGCACGTTGGCAAACAACACGTCGAGGATCTTGCTCTTCGTCTGCGAAACGGTATCGCAGTTGTTCACGCGCACGATCAGATGGTCGGCGAGAGTTTTCGCGTTATCAGTGGCGTCGCATGACAGCTCCAGGACATCGTCGATGCGTACGTGAAGAATGACGCTGCTGTAGTTGACCTGCTCTCGTAGGAGCCGCTCCTCGGACAGCGAGTAGCGAGCATCGTGCGTTACCGCGTCGATCGGGCCCCTCTCGAGCTGTTGCTGCATCGCACGCAGTAGCAGAAACATGGGCTTCGCCGACGAAGTGGCAATGTACTCATACATACACACAGACAGCCAGTTGGACAGCATCTTCTCCACGACCGACTCCGTCCTGCAGAGCACAAAACCGTAAAGTAAGAAGGTCGTCGTTGTCGTCGTCGTCATCTATTTTTCAACTCAGCGGGCAAGCAATGATGAGTTTGTGCTAATGGACTAGCCGCAAAAACGAGCCAGCCATGGCGCGCAGTACCCACCTTCGAAGCATCAGTTGAGGATGTCTTGTCTGAGCATACTTGTCTATTAGCCTCGTGAGCAGCTCCTTCAGGATCCTGCAGAACAGAGATGAACGGATGGTGAACATTGTCAAGAACGTCTCCAACTTAACATAATTATTTTTTTTTAGGAGGTGATTATCCTCCGTCCCTTACGGGCTTGACACCGCCGTGCAGACATAACGTCAATGCTCCGGAGGGCCGGACATGTTGAGATATCTAGGGTTTTCCAAACAGTCCTTGTGGCAGCATGGCCGCTGACCCTCAGCGGTATATGGTTTATCATCTATTCTCGTTGCGCATTGCTCAAAGAAAATCCGACCACCGTCAGGGATCGAACCGGCGATAACCCAGTAGATGACAACCATGACTAGCAAACTAGTACCCTAGACCATGCCGCCACAACTTAACATAACAGCACACATAGACAAAAGCCAATTAGGGCGGTAAAACTTAACAATTTGATTAGCAAGGCGGATCTTACGCTAGAAAACGATGTTACCGTCGCATTGTCTCCTAACAATCCGCATTGCTAACCATGTTGCGTGATTGTTGTTTGCGATCAGCAGATCTCTCTATCTGCACTACTTACTCAGAGGCATAGTCCATTTTGTCGAGTAGAATGACCATCAACAGCGAGCCGACATTCACCCTATGGAAGAAGGCAAAAGTACAAGTGTGATAATTATAAGTTGCGCCTGAAAAGTTACCAATCTACTCGGGCAACAACAGCAACGATTACATGCAACGATCGTAGCATTCGCCTCGTTGCTAGTAATAAGTGGGTTCGTTCAGCTGAAAGCCTGACTCGATCCCAGTTCCTTGAAACGCATTATGTCGTATTAAACGGCATGTCAGAGGCAAATTGTACGTACTGCCATATAACCAGCATGGATAGAAGCCCTCTGTGCATGAATAACTTCTACACAATCTAAGTGCATGTACTCTCATGATCTACAGAGCCCTAAAGCCCATGTCACGATGGAACCCGCCCATAAAATAACGGCAATTTTACTAAAAATTGCCAGATACCTGCCGTCTCTGTATTCCTTTATTTGTTAAATCTAGCCAACAATGTGATGATCCTTTACAAAGTGGGATGCAGCATACATTTATAGGTCTTTGTTACATTTAAACGTGGTCAATACACATGCAACATTTAGTAGAACATCGTTTAACAACGCTTATTTGGGTTAGTGCCTTTGCAAATAAAATTTGCCGCTGTGGACTATATATACAGGGTGTTGCAGGATTATTTGAAGATCTATAATAAAGAGTGTAGAGCTGGTTAAAACAAATATTTTTTCTAATGTGACATGATCTTTGAGAAGTCTTGTTTCGGAGTGAGAGTGAAACTACTAAGCATAAAGTGTGTCATTGCCAGACAACCAGACAATCCTCCTATACAGAAACTAAGCACACCGTCGTGTTCGTGAGAGAACTCTGCTTCTTCTAAAGAACATATAAGGTCGACCAAAAGATGCGACATGGCCGCTTAGAAGAAAATTCGGAAAAATGAAGTTCTTTCATTAGCTTTCACACCAAATGTCTCAAAATCAACCCATCGAATATTCACAGCGCTCAAAACTAACGCATTCAGGTAAATGCGCATTTCACGACGATCATTTTGATACTAAACCCATGGCAATGCGAATGATTGCGGAGTAATCGAGATTGAGTGCATGCATAAATGACCTACTCACAAACACGACGGTGTGCTTAGTTTCCGAAACATTACTTCTCAGGGATCATGTTCCATTAAAAAAATATTTGCTTAAACTAGCCTCTACAGATAACCTCTATAGATGTTACTGTCAACAATGTAACGCAATAATCCTGCAGCACCCTGTGTATATATATACAAATATATATCTTGCTATAATATATATATATATATATATATAGATTCTGAAAGTTCTACCCATGATTGAGGGTATGTCGTAAAGCTACTTAGAATAAAAAAAAATTCGCAATATAATGAAGGAGCCGAAATTTCTTGCTTTGGCGCTGCAGTGAAATTACTAAAGTATGCTATATCATTGTGGCTAACCGGCGTAACAAAATGTGCGATCGCGAAAGAACCAGTTGCTCTATTAAGAAACAACTAAACATAAATGCTGAATATAAGTGTCTATGTCCATCCTGGAGGTGCTCATGGCATGTTTGGAAAAAAATACAACAAGACCCAACTGTCAGCTGGCCAATGAAAAATGGTCATATTGAATAAGCTCGCAAACACGTTTTTCTAAATGTGTCTGCTTTATGAGAAGCATAGAAAAATAACTAAACGTGAAAACAACAGCAACGTTTTCTCGCAAAGACATATTTTGTAACTTAATTTCCGGTCACGTCGATATAACACATTTTTGTAAATTCACTGTCACTCTTAAACAAGACATTTTTGCTCCCTTCGTGTATTAGGAAAAACGGGCTCCACCACTCCCACATTACAAGTGTACAATATCCATCCTGGAAAGACTCATGGCCAGTAACCAGTACTACAACTAATAATAATAATAATGATCACCATCATAAATGATCATTTGAGCAGCTGTAGGGTAGCATGTCATGCGCTAATTTGCCTTCGTCCTGGAGGCAGGACACGGCTGGATCAGACAAGGCCTGATTGGACGACAAGCTACGCCGGTCATCACCATCAAAGCATAATTAATTCATTAATCAATCGACGTACTTGTCGCGGATCGAGAACGTGCTCTGGCGCTCCAATGTGTCGATGAAGGCTAGTAGAAATGTCCTGTCGTTGATGAGTAGTTCGAAATTGGCCATGGCCACCTCGTAGTGGTTCGAGCAGCCCATAATGTTGTTAACCGGCTGTAACCAATCAGAATGAAAATATTTAGTGTTAGCTGTCTGTATATATATATATATATATAGTGGCAGAATACATCAAGTATTGCTATATAAGGCCAGAACATTTGCTAGAATTATTCGATGTAAGGGCCCTATATAAGGAATGATATATATATATATATATATATATATATATATATATCATTCCTTATATGGCGCCCTTACATCGAATAATTATATATAAGGTTAATGACCTTATATAGCAATACTTGATGTATTCTGCAACTCAGGTTTTGACCGTCACAGTCAGTTTCGGAACTGCACGTTTAATTTGCAGGTTAATATAAGAAAGGCCACTACTGGCACTTGTGTGCTGTGCGTGTGTGGATAGCAGATCGAGATGGGAGGGGGAGATGAAGTGCAGCCATGTCTTCGAGGTCTGAACGCATTCCCTCAGGACGGTGTCCTAAGGGAAAGCCTTCTAATCTGGCCGCAGATAATATACAGAAAGATATACAGAGACAGGTCTGAATCAGCGAGAATGGCAGGGCCTTTCCCGTGGCTTCGTTTGAAGAATGGCCAAGTATGTAAAGTATGGAGGGCTAGGAAGAATCTTGGAGGATTTAGTGGATTTGCGAGTCTCGCACAAGTCACACAGACTGCTAGTGACTCATGAGTATCATGCGTTCCCGAAGCCCCCCCCCCCCCCCCCCCCCCCGGAAAAAAGAAGGCGTTCCCGTTGTATGTGCAAACAATGGTGGTATTTACTTTATAGCTAGTGACGGCCTGACTTACACCCAATCTACGTGCTGCCGCACAATTAAGGCTAATCGGCATGCCGCACAATTAAGGCGTGTCAACTAATATTGCACAGCTATTATTTTTTTTTTATCTGTTAAAATTAAATGCTTTTCTCATAAGTTCCTCAGTCTTTGCGTGAGAAACCATCTCACAAACTTTTCGATATAAAACTATGAAAACAAATATATCGAAACTAGTTACGGTCAAGTGTGTGTCGTATACAAATATATGTTCGAAAAAAATGCGGTATATGCGTATTTTGCAAGTGTGTACATATAGTACACGTACTTTTGTAGGAACTACCAATTTGCATAAGAAACAGGTCCTTAAAATTCACGCATGTGTCGTATAGAGATTTAGTTCGCAATTTATAACATCAGAGCCATGAAAGCAACTTCTTCTGCGTTTTGTGTTAGCCAGTGTGTTACTTTAGTGTCCTTAGATGTCCGATCGTTTTGCGACCCATGAGTAATACTGTTTAGGGACCTTGACCCTTCAGATGAGCCGTCGAAGAGCCTAGGTTTTTTCTTAGCCTCAGTAAAAATCGACAGTATTAAAATACCTGTAAGCTCACATCTACGTTCGGAGAACAGAGTATAATCTTACAATAGTTGGATATATTTTTTAAAAAAATCATAATACGAATCAAAACGCGAACTATTGAAAATGACCTCTAAAGTTGTCTTTTTGCGGCCTAATACCAAATGATCCCTGTATCGGTGCGATACGCGGTGGAACGAGGATCCCGAGCGATAATGTAACCAATGCAAATCAGCTAACAGGGCATCCGTGTTCTTGTGGTTTAGATAAGATTTATTTCTTATAGTTTTACTGAATTTGGTTGAGCACTAATTTGTATATATACGAGTATATATATATATATATATATATATATATATATATATATATATATATATATATATATACAAAACAGAGCAGCGTGCTACAAGCAAGACTTGCTTAAATGCGGTAAAACAGGAACTCAAATGTACGAAATCATCTGAAAAAGCATATGGAAGTGAGCAGTGAGTTGTAGTTGAAACAAAGTGTTCGAACGGTTTTACCGCCTCCTGAGTGTTTTTTGCTGACAGCTTTCAGCATTAATATGGATAATTACGGGAATCGTGATGTACATGTTTCACCACAGCCAGTTACTAGTGTGGGACTCTTTAACCCACTATTCGAAGGAAACAGAGTTCCTCATTATGCCTCTTACCCAAGGCAGCAGGGTAACTTACTGGACGACTCCAGGAGCCGTTGGTCCAGCAAGCCGGGGATCAAGTCCCCCTACATCGTGAGCATAGCCCACGTTCTAGCGGCAGTCCTCGAATAGACCATGGTATCGCAATAGTAGAGATCCGCTATCACGGGAGTACCATATGCCCTGCCGTCTGGCCCCACTTGCGCGAGGAGATGACACCCAGGCGAGGTATACTATTGGAGATGACAGGGAGACAGAATGCATGTGCACGGTGAAGGCGTACCGCAAGTGTCAGGTGTGTCACCTCCCTTGTTCCTGCTGACCAAAGAACGAGCACTAAGAGCATACCAAGTGAATTTGGAATTGCGATAAGGTTAATATATAATATCCTGCATAACGTTTGAGTAGTGTGTAAAGTTACTCTTTTTTGCCTAAACAAAAAGAACAGCGCGTACATGCAGTCGAGAACTTTGCTAAAGTAGTCGATACGAACCGTATTCTTTTTTGTTGAACATCATCAACAGGTAATAAAACAGCATGTTTTATTACCTGTAATGTATGACCTTCATTCAAAATGGTCGGTCGACGAAAAGAAAATAAATAAAGTGTAATTGGAATATCTTGTGTTTTTTTTTCTTTTTCTGGGAGGTTTCGGGAATGCATTGTGCTTAACGAACTTCGCGCTAACGTGATGGCACCCATATACAAAATATAGATACTCTCTTACATAGACAAACGTGACAAAACCGAAAAAAAAGGTATTATAAGCCCTCTGTCACTTCAATCGGATCCCGCGTCTAGGGTATTTCTGTAGCATAATACACAAATCGCTGCTGAAGTTGTAAAGCTGAAGTTGTGCTGGTGCATACTCTGAATGAGACAGAGAACAAAAAATAATATTGTAAATAATAATTATAAATTCAGTAGGTATTGAATAAATATAAATTCAGTAGGTATTGAAGTAGACATGGATTATATGAATGCGTAGGTAGTATATATGCTGCCGCTCTAAGCGCCCCAGATATAAAAGGGTGACATGTGTATTTAGGTATACATGCCAAGCGAACAATAAATCAATCAATCAATCAATATATAAATTTAGGCAAAATTGCATAAATGCGAAAACAGTTTTGTAACTAGTCATAATTAGCGACCCTTTTATGCGCCTAGAAGTTGGCCACGTTAAACTGTAGTGATGGTAGTAGTAGTAGTAGTACTGGCAATAGTAGAAGCCACATACTTCATTAGAAGACCTCACGCCGGAAAAATGGCCGCTCCAAACTGCTTCATCACTTCAAGCGAACTAGTGCTGAAAGTTGACATGCCACTTCGGCTGTCTGTATTTCGGCGATGATCGGGGCGTAGATTGGACAGTCGGTGATGGCGCCACCGTTCAGCTACTCGCCCTGGGACCACCCGCCGTTTGCGAAGCTCCGACAGCGGACCAGAGACTCCGCCTGCCTGCGTAGTATTGGTTCCGAGTGAGGCGCAATCATATACTGTCATGTTCGTAGTAGTCTACTGGAGTCTGGCCGATAATTAGCAAACTACCCCGTGTCGACACCCAGTGCAGTGCAGTGCAGTGAAAGCGAGAAGCACGCGGACTGCTGTCGTATGCGGGTGGGTGGGAACGAAGGGAATTTATTATTAAGCCATACGACCTCATTGGAATAACGGACCGCTCTCGAATTCATCGCTATCGACGACTGTATGAGGAGCTCTACGCCAGCCAAGCTGCTCTACGTATATCGTGCAATCTTGCAAATCGACCGGATCACCATTAATTAGAGCGCAAACAATTAGCTCTTTACGAGTACATCGGGCTGTGGTCGGTTAAGCAGTTGCAAAACTGCATCGCCTCGCGGTGTCGAAACACAGACCTTAGCAACGCTTGATTAGGGTAGAGGGTTAGATACCAGTGTATAAATGGATGGAAGAGGCCTACACAGTAAACTATTTAGTAAAAGATCTGAACACGTTATATAGCGAGATACACCCGTTTGAAGCGGTCTGTAAATAAGATTTACAGATTCAATTAAAGTATCATACCTTAATAAAGTACAACAAGCATATTTATGTTTAGTGTACAGATTTAACCTTAAAAAAATATATATACATAAATTTGTCAATACATTGCTAACTTTTTTTTACATTATATATATACTTCAACCGGGAGACGTAGCATGAGCAGGGTCCATGATGTTGACAACTCAGCTGAGAGTTGTCAACAACTCAGCAGATGTTAAGCAGAAAGTAGTTAGTGCCTCAGGCTTAGGCTTAAAAGCAGTACATTACGTTCTTCCTCTGTCAGTGGTAACTGAACATAATCTAGTTAACAACTAATCCTAGTTGACATTTAGTGAACTTTAACAATCTGAAAACTATATATATATATATATATATATATATATATATATATGAGTTAAAGTTTACTGATTATAAACTTGTTTGCATTTACTAAACTTAAACCATTTTTAAACTGTATATATATATATATATATATATATATATATATATATATATATATATATATATATATATATATATATATATATATATATATATATAATAGTTAAAGATTACTGAATAAAAACTAGCCTCTAATCCTAGTTTACATTCAGTTTACTTTAACAATTATATGTATATATATATATATATATGGTAAGGAGATTCGCCCCCTGCATAAGTTAGCAAGCAAAAGCAGATAACCCCTGCACTAAGTCGAGCAGCCTTAATAGTAAGATAAAGTGGCCAGGTAAACAAACCTCGAAAAGCTAGTACTGGATTTGTGAGTCCCACACTACCATAGTTTTAACAGCGACGTCCGATGTGCATCAGGCATTCTGCCCGTTTTTATAAAGTATTTATATTCTATAAAAAATACTTTCGAAAAAAATACTTAAACTTCTTTTAACAATTTTACACCCATGGTTACGGGAAAGAAGTGCCAAATTATAACTGTATAAATGGTACCTACTTAATTTTAGAACAAATCCCGTAAAGGCCAGCTTACCTTTTTTCTACATTAAGAATTTTTATTGCAAGGTTCGGTACGTAGATGCTCAATTAAATACCCAAATCTCAATATCTTCGAAAATAGGTAATAAAACGTAAGTCGGGCAAGCATGTGTCTTGGACATAAAAAGTTTCTGCTGGCCCTACTCGCCCAACATGGGCGCTTGTCGATTGTCGAGCAAAAACACACGATGAAGGGACTTGTAGATAAGCAAGGATATCTTCATCGAAAAAAAGCTGTGACAGTAAATAATGCCGAAGTAAAAGCATCTCTCTCATTTTCAACATTTTTACAACCAACAGTAACAGAGAACAACAACTGTATTCCTACATTTGTTGACGGCTTCTAATAATAATAATAATCGAGCGTGTAGACTCTTTCCGGCTGCCGGTCAGCCGTAACTACAAGTCGCTATTGTTAGACAGTTCATAGTAGTTGTAGCAGTGATCGAAGAAATTCACTGGCAAAAGTGTTTCCAGACATGACGGAGGCAGATTTAGTCACCGCCGTGGTCGAGGATGAGCAATGCAAATGGAAGCAACAGGATATTAGGCTAGTGGAGGGCATAATGAGAATGAGAGGAAGAAGAAGAAGAAACAACACCGTGCAAAAATAACGAGCTGGAAAGACGACCCGTCAACGAGGCTGGAAGCCGTTGTCGGGTAAACAGACAAAGGCCAAAAACCAACACATTAGAACGACGCAACGACACATACAGAAACGGAGGGCAAAGAAGAAAATCTCGAAAAGTTCCCAGCAAAGTAAAACACGATCATGGAACATTATAGTTCCGTTGCAGATGCTAAATGTTACAGCGTATGTTCAATAACAACGAAATAAAACAAAAATACGTACATCGTAAAAAGTTGTCGTCGTAGTACTCGAGTGAAATGCGATACGATGCGGCGGACGAGAAAGAGAAAATCCGATGCAAATGCTAAATGTACGTATAATTAACGTATCATCACGTAAAATAACCGCGTATGTTCAGTAAGAACTCAATAAAAACAAACAAAAAAAGAAGACATCGTACGACAAGTTGTCGTCAAATGGCGCGACTCAAAACTTGACTCCAATGCGGTGGGACCACGGACAGATAGGTAGATAGAGAGATAGATAGATACCTTGAGGGTGTCGAAGATGTTTGTGTTGGGCACGCCCGGAAAGAAGATGTTCTCCAGGTACCGGATGCGCGGCAGCAGTATGGGTAGAAGAAGCGTTTGTTGGTCGTTGTTGGACGTCAGCCCATCGAGATGCTGGTGCTGGAGCTGGTGCAGCTGGTGTGGAGTGTCGGCGGCTCCGAGCGCCGTCACTCCCGAGACGACGTCGGCAAACAGCTGCTGATGCTGCTGTTTGAACTGCAGCTCGTCGGTCTGTAGCTCGGCGAACGCCTGTTTGCACTCGGAGCGCACCGAGTTTTCGAGCGTGGCCATCTGCAGCTGTATCCGCTTGTACTCGCGTTCGGCCTGCGAGTTCTTGTGCCGGAGCAGCGCCAGCACGAGCACACTGATCAGAATCAGGATGGCTCCACCTGGCGCGCATAACGGCGGTGGTGCAGCGTTCGCATAACGTAACGGTCGACGCAACGGTCGTTGAGAGATGAAGCGACACACACGCACAGGGACAGAGAGATAGAGAGCAACAAGCAGACAGATATGCAGTTAGACTGTATGTAAGACAATGGTGAGAGACTCGAACAACACTGAACATGCGCGCGTTGTGCTCTTTGCGTGCTCGTTTCGCATCGCGGTCGTGTACGTATGACCGTTGTTGTTGTTACTGTTGTTATTGTTGTTGTTGTTGTTATTGTTGTTGTTACTGTTGTTGTTACTGTTGTTGTTACTGTTGTTGTTATTGTTGTTGTTGTTGTTGGTGCCATTATCTGTGAGTCAAGTTTTATCTATTGTACACTTTAAGCGTAGGACAGCTATATTTAAAACCATCCGCCAACCCAACGTTCCATAAATGGCCGATAGTCAGATCTCGTGACTTCAGTGTACACTCGTTTTTCGTAACGTGTATTCGGAGAGCACCAGTTTATCGACCTCGGTTGGTTAGTGTCATATATGTGACAAACCGGGCGTTCAACTTCAAGCTGGATTTACGGACCTAATGTTTTAAAGCGAACATGATTAAGTTCGTAGTTATACGAGTAGATAATATTTACTTGATACTTTGGTCTCTGTTCTACTCAGGAGTTGCTCGCGACGTCCTTGTAACTCTGTTGCTTACTATCTTCGCTGTATTGCTTATTCGTGGCGTTGATGTTGACGCTATTGGTGATGTTGTTGTTGTTATTATTGTTGGTGTTGTTGTTGTTACTGACCAGTAGCTGCGACGCCCATGATCTCCGGTGGAAGATTGTAGAGCTTGGCCATTTCGTAGCGTAGATAGCCGATGTTGTAGAGCAGGTTGGCACCTATCTGCACGGTGACCTTAGGCAGAGGGGTGACCCGTCCCAGTAGATCGGTAGAACTTGGCGGATCAGCGGGCGGATAGCAAACGATCTGCGTCGATGACAATGAACTTACCTGGACAGCACACAAACAAACACCCAGTAGTCGCCGACTGCTCAATCAATACCGACTGCTCACCTTCTGCTCTACGCTGTGTCTAACACCAACCTACACCCCTCAATCGAACCGAACGCTGACAACTCCGATTAGGATACGCGACATCACGCCCACGGATCCAATCTAAACCCTATGTTCCTCTGGCGTCATGCGCCATTCAGCTCGACGTTGCAACCAGATGTGTTCTCACACGATTTACAATGGTGCCCACCACACCACCCACTGTGGGAAATGCTCATAGAAGCTAGGTAACTCTGCTTTCCTGTATGCTCTCCGTGTGGAACTTGATCTAGCAATAGATTGCAGAGGCCTGCACGCCCTGCCTATATTAATTTTTAAAGGCTCACACAATCTTGTCTAGCATAGGGGTTTGCAAATTCTTTAGGCGACAAGTTATATATATATATATATGCGTGCGGAGAAAAGATCGACGGGATAACGTGCGAAAAATGAAGTGACCGGCTACTACAACAGCAGAAATCGTGGGGTTGATCCCCGTAAGACACGGGCTCATTTAAGTCAATCCTTCAAAGATTAATTTTTGCAGAATTAATTTTTTCAGTTTGGGTAAAACCCTGTCCGTGCTATGGTTGATAGTGTCTGATTTCTGACCTTGAAATCAACGTGCAAAAAGTCCTCATTCGAAAGCCGATGTTGTGCAATAAAATACTTAGTGAAATAACACAATAAATCATTTAATAACTTGAAGACATTTAGAGAAAGAGAATTGGAAGCAAAGAAGTTTCGCTTAGTTATAGAACATTTCAAAAACTATAAATCACTTTTAAACTTTGTACCTAGGTGTCCTAAAACATGAGTAATACAAACAAATTGTCTTCGAACTTAAGCCACACAAAAAGTTTAAGCGCGTAGACGAGCGCACTTTGTGTCATGCCCGCTTTAACTACAACCCATGTTTCAGTAAATTATAGTAAAAGGAAAGATTCATTTGTTTTAAGCCAGGCGGCGTATCGTCAATAAATCGTTTGGCATAAACTATCTTATTTAATATGAATATTAACGGAACATGCAAGGTCCAATATTTCAAGTTGTGCCAGACTCAGCCAAAATGAAATACATACCAAAACGATATTGCTGCTTTGCGGGCAAGATATGAAAGTTATTTTTCATTCATTCATTCATGTGACCAGACATTTACTACTCCAGACATTTACTACCAGAGGTAACAGCAGAATAAGCAATAAAAACCTGCATATCAAGACGCCTTATTTTGTATGTTTATCAACGCTTCTTGACAGAGTATGGAGACACCTCACTCGGGCAAACTTTGGTTTGCTCAAAAGGTGTTTCACAGAATACATAAAGCGAGTGCTTTGCCTGTCAGTGCGGGCGAAGAAAGAAGGCGCTTTGTGTACCTATTGTCAGGCTGTGCACTCATTGTTGAGATAATTTGATTTAGGTTGAAGGCGCTGCCTATAATTCCCTTCGAAAGCGCCATTTCGGAATAGGAAAATAAAGTTGAAAAAGTCCGACGACAGGTTGGGAACCTGGATATTTTCACTGCCTCTCACCTCTGGTCTGGTCTTACATGTGACAATCGTCATGACTTTTCCAGATACGTAGTTCATGGCTATCATCATCTGGTCTGTTCGAATACAAAGTTTCACAAGGAGTACATGGAATGCGTCTGTCGACTGTGCTCTCCGACGTGTACGAAGTATTATGCGTCTGCCTGTCTGGCCGTAGCAAAGCGATTACTGCACTGCTTCTCGCGAATAACAGCTGACAACGGTATAAGTGTCACTGTTATAGGCATGCTCAGTATGAGTGAAATAGATGTGCCGATATGTTTATCAACCCTGCCTGCACCTAGGCTGTGAACTTTTTTTGTTTTTTTTTTTGGGAGGTTTCGGGAATGCATGATGCACATGCGCCACTAGCAGCCTGCGTGACTAGTGTGAGACTCGCAAACCCACTAAACCCGGATTGCTCCCTACCCCCCCAGGCTCGGTATTACTTTGGCATTACATCGAAACAGGCTGTGAACCTGTTGAGCATCCATCGTACTCTACCTATCTCGTGTTATTAGATCATCACGATTAGCCGATCACCGCATAATTATTAAGGAACAAACATCAATTTATGAACAAATTTGCTTGTTTAGTGCATATCGAAAAAAAGTTAAACATTTATAAGCATAGAGAAATTAAGAGCGCTGTTGTATCTCTAACCCTTATATATATATATATATATATATATATATATATGAGGATGAGATGTGCCCGACTTACGTTGCACTGACTCGAGCCGATGAAGACGCGCACCTCGTCCTGATTGCTAGCGGCCAGCAGGTGTTCGCCCTCGATGACGAGCGTGTCGCCTTTGTACACCTTGACCGTGTCCGGCTCGCCGAACACGAAGAGCACCGGGTCGCGGTGGTACGTCATAATCGAATCGACCAGCGGGAAGAACACGTCCAGCTGCCTCAACTGCTCGACCCTGTCCATGATGAAGCCGAGCTTGAGCTGGTCGCCGCCTTCGTCGTGGCTCGCGCTCTGGCGATGAGCGAGGCTGTTCTGATCGCTCCGATGGTGATGGTGCACATCGGACGGGTGAAGGCCGCCAGGCGGCGCCACTAACGGCGACGGACACACCATCAATGTCGAATTGAGCACCGAACAAACCTGACAAAGCAGACCACAACAAAAAGATGCGTCGATAAACGAAAATGATTTTTTTCGAACACACAATTGCACACACGCGTACCAGGATGAAAACACAGGTTGTTCTTCGCGACGTCGTATGTCCGCTACAGAAGAACCTGCTACAACATACAAGTTGTAGCTCCACCAGCAGATCGTCCGGCAGCTCCGGCAGCGGCTCAGTTTGGCCGCACGCAGCACCCCCAGCAATTTCGATTGGGTAGCACAGTATTAATTATCATAGACAAGCGGCACCGCTGCACTGATGAGAAGACAAGCGGCGCCAGTGCCAATGCCCTGACAACAGACGGGAAGAAAAGCTCACTAAACAGACTTGCTACTATTGATCTAGTCGAGCTCAGAGGGCAACAACAACACAAAAAGCTCGACGCATGTTCCAATAGGCTGCCCTTTTGCGACCACTGTAAATTTTTCACAATTTACACACAGGGCAGTACACCTAGCAGGCGTGTCTGTGCTGTGTCTACACAGTGTGTGGGTGTGCGTGAGTCCAACAAAGCCGTTCATCTACCATTGACACAAGCTGATGATGAGGGGAAAGCCACTGGGCACTCGATCCCACCAAGGTCCCATTACAACGAAACGGGTATGGAACAGCTCGTATGTGGCACGATCTTGTCTTGGGTCTGGTCTCGAGAAACAGATCTCGAGTGTTGGGTACGAACCGTTTCATTAATCGGTCTGCGGTCTCGATCGCTGGGGTCGAACACGGCCATCCGAGGTTGTTGCACGGAATCGAGGTATTCGCCGCGAACGACAATCTCACGCCCGCCGCTGAGGTAGCTTCGAAGCGGGCGAATTTCGACAATGTGTGGGTCCGGCATGAAGACAAATGGATGAGCCAGACTACGCTGGGCTCCGTCTAACTGTAGAGTCAAACGTTCGACTTTGTAGTTGTAGAGAGGAGCGCGCGATGTTCGGCAGGAGATCTGACCGCTGCTCGCCAACGACCTGTAATTATATATATATATATATATATGTCAGTTCGCCAGTTAACAAATAAATTTCAATGTTGAATTACACGAATGTGCATATTTTGCTTATGTAGCGGTTACTGGCCTACTGGCAAAAAGCAGACCGTTGCAGATGTATGTGCTAGGATCGAACTCAGATTTGCAGAGCTAGAGTTAGCACACCAATCTGTCATTTAAGTAATGTATCAGTGCAAAACCGTACACGGACATTAGCCTTACAAAAAAAAACAGATAAAGTTATGGTCATCGCATATGCTATTAATAAAATGCACTTATAAAAAAAGGTATATAAGAAAACAACTGAACACTAGATTGAGTTAAGGAGAAGTGCAAGAAAAAAGTAGAAGAAAAAAAAACACAGAGAAACACAGCAATAAAGATTGAACAACGATAACGAAAACAGTAATATTAATAATAATTGCATAAAAGCAATGGCGCAAACGAAGTTTCTTGCGCTAGCACTTCAGAAAACTAAACGTGCACTCGATTCACAAACCGTTCGACGGTGCATGGGATGTCGTCCAGCATTACGGTGACGTTGCTTCCAACATTCAGGTTGGTCCCATTCAAGTAGATCCTGGTACCGCCAGACTGGGGCCCAACGCGCGGATACACTCCAGTTAACTCAATATCCTGCCGAGCCACCCAAGAAGCCCGCGATAGAGCAGCATTGTCAATAGGGAACAGTGCGTACGATGCTACCATGACGCTCTACATCTATCTCTTACTCTTGTTCCTTACATATGCTACGATACCTATACCACGCTTCTAGCTTTGTACACTTTCGTTTTCTGAATCATGTGTCTTAGAGGGGAGACCTGGCGACGTGACTACCGTAAGGGTTTCGACCAGAATTTTGACCCAAGCTTCAGTGACAAATGGTGGTCTATTGGAGTGGTCTATTAAATATGTCAAATAAGCAGACTGCACAGTCACAGGAGAGGGCATATACATTTAAAGATGTGAGGATTCGTAGAGAGCGCGAGATCTTCGCGTTGGCAATTATTGTTCTAGGCCGATCAACGATTGCTGCCACTTTACCCGCACTCTGGCGTTTACACTTTGCTTACGAGTCAAGTTAAAACTTGTTGCCGTTACCGTTGATCACACAAATCAACGTTTTTACAACCGGCAATTATAACTAACTGAAGGTGCTAGAACTTTGAACACTAGGCTGAACTTCAAAATTCGTGAAGTATGAAAATTTCGAACCCTGGGCTGAAGTGCGTCCGAATTTGATCCCACTATTTATTTACCTTATAATGAAATGTCTCCTGAGCTTTGGTCAGACCCTGTCGATTTCCCACGACGACGAATGCTTCATGGGCCCCCTGGGTACTGGGTCGCGTCTCGCAGACGACTCGTACACTGATGCTGTAGTGTCGAGGCACACATGGCAGGCCACCAATAAGGATATTGTCCTCCAATTCGGCTTGCGATGTGCCGAGATTCGAACCCTCGATGGTAACCAGGGTTCCACCCTCCACGGGTCCCGATAAAGGGTGAATCTGTTGTCAGATAAAACTTGGCTTAATTAGCAAAGTGATGGATTACCTAGACCCATAACGTTGCAACGTGGTGGTAATGATGGAATAATTAGTGCTATAGCGGTATGACCTGTCTACAGAATGAAGAATCTGCTATTCGACTAATAACAGATAGTCCTAAATCTTAATTGGTGCTATATAATTTCGGCTTGAGGCCTCGATGAACCTTTGAATTTTTTCTTGCTTTAGTCATTGATATTGGCCTAGAGCAGCCGATTTTATTTCTTAACTTCCGTTGCCCAGGGACTGCCAGCTGGGAAAAAAATCAACATCTGTGCCTGAACCACCCTCTAATATTGTTATTTATGTATTAGTTTTTGTTTGACGTTTTATAACGTTATCATAATGTGTGGGATTGCAATAAGTGTAATGTATGCGATTAAATTCTTTCTTTAAACATTTCTTTTGGTCAAGTCGAAAATAGCTAACTGCACAGCAAGCATAACCTCATATCGAGGTTGCTCGAGACAACGGAATTGCTTGGTGTATGTTTAGAGATTTCCTACCGGGCTCTTGGAGGCCGCATTGTAATAAAAAAAAAACAGCAGTAACCTTATGCAGCGGTTAGTTGAGGCAGCAATCAATACCGTATCAGAATTCTAAGAAGGTCAAGCTTGTCAAGAAAGTCACCAACAATATTTAACCACATAGTTTCTGAGCTTAACTGATCAACGGACGCCTCCACGATAGTGATGCTTTAATTTCTCTTTACAAACATAACCGCCTACGTTCGTAACAGTTAATTCGACAGAGCCGAATTTTTGTTTTTAAGCAGGTTATTTTTTTATTCTAGACTATATTCCGTCTCTCCTCCATCAATCACTCCAGGTGAAAGTGGGGACTCTTGCTTGGGACTATTGATTACAAATGTGAGGTTGCGCTCCTCCTTTATATTTTCCACCTGTATTCTCTTCTATAAGTCCGTCTGATAGGTCTACCGTCCACACTACTAATACTACTTGACTGTTGATGTGTTTGGATACGAAGTTTTCTAACAGAGTCCGTTCAAGGTACGTTTCAAGGGCACGAGTTGTAAACGCATCCTTTGACACTTCAGCCGAGACTTACCCAGTCGATGCGCGGCGGTGGACACGACGTCGTCACGGGTTGAACGCAGGACGGCCCGAACATACACTGGCCACCACACCACGAGCACTGGTAGCGCGGATCGCGCGTCAGGCACAGCGAACAGTCGGCCCGACCTCCGTGGGCCCCCAGCAGGCCGCATTTGTAGACCGTCACTGCAGCACGACGCGGTCACAGGTATGGTTAGTTATCGTGCCCAGTGCCCAGTGTTCATGGCGCACGTACAGAATAGACACGCACGCAAAAGTCGTCATGCAACGACAAAAGGAAAAAAAACAACATGAGAAGCTGCAACTTAGTCACGCCTACACCACAATGAGGCAGTGAACCTTCTTCGGAAAAGATTGGTGTAGGCGTGTGTGTGTGTGTGTGTGAATAATAACACGTGCGGGCAACACGCGCATAGTAAGAATAAAAAAAATAATAACTAATACAAATAGTAAATAATAATAAATACATAAAAAATATACTCAGTATGCGGAGAGACATAAGAACAAAAGCTACAACAAAACCCCATAACAGTGTTAATCATAGAGTTCAAAAGCTCTCATCAAGCTGCATTGTTGTACTGAGAAGCCTTGTTCAAGCATGTTACGACCAAGCCGAGTGATATTGATGAGTTCGAAACGTGCGAATAGAACTGGCAAAAAATCCACTTATTTGGGTTCGCAAAATCAAATATATTTAATCATCCCAAGATGAATAACTCATGTAGTAAGAAAGGTCCATCCTATTCAAAAGATTCCACTAAACGTGTTCAGGTTCTAGTTACTTCCACGAATGAAACGCTATGAAACATTGAACGAAATGTTTAATTGCATTTGCTACTAGCGTACCTAAGTACCAAGCTTGATTGCCTTCGTAAAGAACACTTCCAGATAAAGTAATTTATCTAAGGCCTTCAAGATTTCAAGCATATGCATCACGGACTATGTGGTAGTCTTTAATAAAACTAAATCATCTAAGCCCCTCTTAGCAAAAAATCTATCCAGAAAAGTACTAAGTTAGTAGTTACACGAAGCCATCTAATGGCCGCGCACGGCACGTTCTGTGAAAATTGATCGATCGACATAAAATCATTTTACTGGACATCATTTCACAAAACAATACGCAGCTTTGCCTTTAGCGGACCAAGTTATCCACTAGATGCTATGCCCTTTGTTTTTTTTCCTTTGCGGCTACAACACGGTAAGTCGGACACGAGAAATAGCCTCACTCGTGCCGTAGCCAGCCAGAAAACGAGAGGGAGGTATCTGAAACCTCGCAACGAGAGACGTGAGGCAACATCGCAACAATAGCATTGCTCCTCGAGCAAGATGGCTTGGTGGCAAAGCCTTTGCCTTGCATTCGGGAGGACTGGGTTCAAGACCCAGACCGGCCACTCTTAAATTGGTTTGCATGGTTTCCAATTTAGACAAGGTAAATGCCGGAGTGGAATAAAATTAGCCATGATATGAAAAAACCGTACACGAAAAATAGCCTTACAGAAAATCTTAATTTTTTTTTTTTTTTATCGATCAGGCGGACAGGCGGTTCCAACTCACGGTTTGTCTGGTCGACGAGGACATCTCCGTTCCAGACAACGCTAAGCTGGGCTTCGACTTCTGGTTCGTCTGCCGCATACGACAGGTTCGTCTCGGCGCACACGACGCGGTCACGCTTCTTGCGAGCTAGTAACAGCCTGCGCCGACCCTCGAGCTCAACGCTACACATAAACCCCTCCTGAAACGAGGCGGCAGCAGCAGCAGCGGCGGCGGCGGCGGCAGCGGGACCGGTGGCAGTGCAAGTCTTTAGTATACGAGTTGTTTTTTGTGGTGGTCCAGCCCAACAACATCCCACATGAGATGCTTCATCAAGCACGATTGAAAGAGAGAAAAAATAAATAAATGAATAAATTTAAACAACATGCGCTGCAACACTCGCAGCTATGCTGCGCGCCCCTACTTACCGTTACAGGTGTGACTAGGTTTCGAATCTGAATGGCAATCTCCTGTCGCGCGGCGTGAGGTACTAGAAGTCTCTGTTCAAAATGAAACGATGGGCAGTGCTGGCGACCCTTGATTAGCGACACTTCCAGGCTCTGTAATGAAGCGAGTTTGCGCCCCGCCCCCCGCCGAAAAGAAACGCCTGTTAGCAGGGACACTGCAAGGGCACTGCCGTAGCCGACCACATAGCAGGCATTATGACACAGCGGATGATACAACTGTTACGAAGCCGCTGTATGAGGTACTGTAGTACTTACAGTCTCGGCGGCGGCGGCGGCGGTATGAGGTACCGTACTTACAGTTTCGCCGATGACCTTGCGTTCAGCGCAAGCCGACGTGTTTGCGGTGCAGATGTTCTCGGCAAGACACCAGCTGCAGGACCATTGCGACATAACACAACCCTTGCACCTGTAGACCCAAGCCGAAGCCATGTACGAAATTTGTCAACACGCTTCCTCGAGAGGAAAAGTTGAAAATTATCTCTCTCTCTCTCTTTACATATATGTATATATATATATATATATATTACTTACGTCCGATGCGTATGGCAGTGAAACAATGTGAGGTTCCTTGCTACGAGATCCGTCTCGCTCTGCGTAGTTCTCACGGATACCGTCATCATAACGTGATCTTCCGTTCCGGCGATAGAAAAGCAAATAGACAGCTCAGTTAACAACAATCTACACGCTACACGGTTTCACCTTCAGAGAAATCACGCCATTGGCGTGAATGAACGCGTGGTCAAGTGGGGCAACACATTGTAGCCTGCATGCTCAGATTGCCCCGCTCTCGCGTTATTGAACAATGCACGCCTCTGCTGTTTGAAAGGGTTTGGGTAGCGCTAAACAATAGTAGTATCGGATCGAAGCAGTGGAATATCAACCAGTGGGAATAACTGCCCCGATAAGACGCACAGCTGCATCTAAGAATGCAGCGCTTCTATGCAACATATGAACGCACACACACCTTTGCCGGTCGGAATTCGGGGTCTTTGAGAGGACTCTGGCATTCTGCAGGCCAGACCGGTCGTGGAATTATGCGCCTGCGTTTTTTGACTGCCGCTGAAGACGCACACATATTGTGTGCCAAACGGTAGCTCAGGCAGGGAACTTATGATAAGTTCCAGCTGAAACAAAATCCATTGATTTTTGCAATGAGGAGCTTGCCTGACTTGGTGAGACAACTGACTAAATATCGTATACAGTACATTTCAATGTGGCGCGGAGAACGGCGCGTGGCGCCCGATAAACAAACAGATAGGTCCAAGAAAAGTCCAAGAATCTGCTGGAACCTTTAAAATTTCACGCCGTGACTGGATGCTAGCTGTGTCCTATTCCAACGGACCTTAATACTAATATATGGAACTGCACAAAAACAATATTGATAACCCATACGATTAAACTATTACAACAATAGTATGATCATTTAGTGGGTGTAAAATAATCCATTTCAGTTTTACGTGTATGAACAAGCGTAGTAGAGTCAAAAAGTGAAAAAAAATGTAAAGTCTTTAAATTAACTAAGTACATAATTGAAACGTAGTGCATGATCCGCTGTTAATAGGAACAAATACTTAAGACGGTCAAACTTCTTATCGGTTAACCTAACCTTGGCTTTAGAAGCTGTTTTAACCGACAGATCTATATATATATATATATATATATATATATATATATATATATATATATATATATATATATATTTATATAATTGTTTGTGTGAGGAAGGTAGCTAGGGACCGTGTCAAGGGGCCGATGCGGCACTCCTCATGTAAATTTACCAAGACATGTTCCTGCTCGATAGAAATATGCGGCGGCCGGATAGCCTCAAACTGTGGGCAGCGGTCCTCAGCTGGTCCCAGCCACCGCAGACCCATGCTGCTCATCACACCGCATTCCCAAGACGAACTGCACCTATTAAACAGCAAAATGCACACCCCGTGATATGATATATAAATATATATACCACCCTCAAGATGAACTGCATCAGTAAAACAGCAAAATTCTTACTCGATGTATATAAATATATATATATACCCGCAGATATATCTTAACTTAAAAAATTGCCATCTGAAGGAGACGGTTACATAAAGATATAAGGGGATATATATTGGCTATGTTGATAAGCACGTGAAGTGATTAATGATGAAATATGCCTTTATTGCTGAATTGAAGCAATAAATTAATAAAAGCAAAAAAGAAGAACGACGACGACGCTTACAATGTACGCTTTGCAGTAGCTTTTCCGTGTTAGAAACGTCGATTTAAAGAGAAAAACATTATAAATATCACAATAATATCCCAGTCATGGTCATCATCTTACTTGTTTTCGAGGACACACCACCCACAATAAGGATTCTTAGTCGCCATACACTCGCCACAGGACGAATATCTGGCACATTGGGAGAGAGTCACCTTGAACACCTGCGAAGAGAGACAAAGTCAAAGTATCAGTGGTGGCATCTCTCAGTTTCGTTATTTGTTCTGCCTTTTCTGCATTTTATATGCAATATGATTGGTCCTATGTAATGTAGATGGTGATTTGCGACCTACAGGGCGTTATATGATATGTTCCTAAGCCACACTAGATACCACCGTTATTATTGCCATCTAGTACGTTCCAAAGACAACGTCCGTTGTAGAGCAGAACAGATCAACCACGGATAGTTCATATGGTATGTTTGTTGCTGCATACGACCAGACGGAGGACGATAGCCAGTTGGTCTTATCGTCTATATCCTCTGATTGTTGCTGCTATGCAGAGGTCTATAAATAACAAGTAAAAAAAAACCTGGTACTAAACATAGAGTATTAGCTTAAGTAGCGTGTATTACATACCGATTGTTACAAATAGGACAGATAAGGTCACCTACAGGGCCTGAATCAAAGCTAAACTTGGCGCTCGTTTCTGTTAAGTCGAATGCCGTTAGCTGGTGAAACAGATTGAACTGGTAATTGAACGGACGAATCCTCGTATAGCTACGAAAACTGAGACAGATGATCGACTCTCAACGGTCGCACCCCACCCACCTTGTGCAGCGAGGCGACGATAAGGAAAGTTCCGGCGAGTGGGGCGTCGTTCACGAAGATCTGTGGCAGAATGCGTGTTCCACTCTCAAGCTGTGCCGAATAGAACGTATGAACGCGTTGTCGGCCCTCGACGAGCAGCGCGTATAGCCGGCCATCTGCTGTTCCGACGAAGATGACATTCTTCTTCTCAACAAGCGATGCGCCCACGCTTGTAAGGGTGTCATCTAAAGTCGCATCCAGTAATCGGGGAAAAACAATAGTAAGAAGAAATAAGATCGCTAGTTAACGCTGACATAATAATAATAATAATAATAATAATAATAATAATAATAATAATAATAATAATTATTATTATTATTATTATTATTATTATTTGTTTTATTAACACCCAAACTGGGTAAATGTGTTTATGTTACATCAAAATGTTTCGAGACGCCAACAATCTAGCGTTTTGCTAGTTCTGCTATGGACCTAACCGCCGGGCATACCGCGCCGTGGTATCGATCACATTTGCTCCAGCATTGTTTGCATTGACAGTCATCCTGTGGTTCATGAAAACCCTCCACGTTGCACAGAACGTGATGAAATCCGTGAGCTGCAAAGGCCGTCGTTAGATGTCGATCTATTACACCGCTACCCCGCCATGCAGTGCTCGTCATTGCTGCTGTTCCATAAATACCTATGTCCACCTCACTAATTTTGGTTTCCCAGTTTCGCATATAAACATCAAAGGCGCACGTTTTCTTCAGATTAAATCGTTTTTGTAGTTCTTCCGTCAGCAGCGGGCCACCCTCCAAGACGTGAACAATTCTATTCCTGCATGTATTCGAAAGCGCAAAAACCCTCTTTAAAAAGAAAAACCTCACCCCATCAATTAAACGCAATTCGCCTACTCCAAACTTATCCTATATTAGTGGATTGCCGTATGTGGCTATGGGTGCTATCTGTATCCCGAAAAGAGCAATTGCTGCATGAACAGAAAGCATATGTGGCCATTTAATTGCCACAGCTGCGATGGTGGCCTTCCTGACCCTCTCCTGGATGTGTAATCGAAAACTGCTACCGCTTGTTGACAAGGTTATGCCTAGGTATGTAAATTTGTTTACAAAGTTAATTTCTGTTCCCCTGACTTGGATCACGTCACCCCTGGCCATACGGCCGCCCCTTCGGAATAGCTACTGTCTTTCCCCAGTTAACCTTCAAGCCCTTCTCATCCATGAATGTAACTAGTCGATTCATGGCTTGTTTCACCCTGAAAAGGCTGCCACCAAAGATGACCACATCATCAGCGTACAGTAAGATTCTGGCCCACTCTTGGGTCCAGCCCGCCCTTATCCACTCTGGTAGTCCACCCAATAGTACGGAAAACAGCAATGGGCTCAGTCCATCGCCCTGTGCGACGCCTGTGGTTTGAGCCACTTCTCCCGCAATACCGACCCCGTTATCAATCTGCACCGTGTTCTGCTTTAACATATTAATAAGTAACCTCAGAACTGCTCCCGGCACTCCCGATTTTGCCAACTCTTTAACTATTTTATCCCTTGGCGCTATGTCAAACGCTGCCTTTAAATCTACAAACACCGCATATATACAACTTCTTGGCCTAGAAGACCATAATAATAATAATAATAACATTTATTAGTGCGTTGACACACGCCTATAGACAGCAACGTATATTTCCTCAAACAAAACTCCTCGACAAATTAGCAATAAAGGTATATTTAATAATTTTGGAAACTGGGAGCAGCTACGGCAAAAGAGGTTCTCCAAGAGAAATACGAAAAGTGCAAACAAAGACAGACACAGATGCTTCAATCCGAGAGCAGCTGTAAAGAAGTGCGGCTCAAAGAAAACGGGCTTACAGGTGTTGGACAAGAGCGGGAACCTGTAGGCGACCCCAGCCAATTGATCTGAAAAGGTGCTCGCTACTTCTCCTGATCACTCATGCTACTACTGTTCTATGAAGATCTGGGCTAGCAGAGAGTGAAGCTTAAGTGGGGAGGGGAGGTGCGTTTAGTCGGTATGGGTCTCAACGGAGTACCATCCAACCGTTGGAGTCGAGTTCCACACTGTTTGAGATAGAGACTCGTAGCGATAGTGCGTAACTTAATTATGTATCATATGCGTATATATATATATATATATATATATATGCGTACTCACCGTTGTAGGTGGCCAACGGCGATGCGACAATTGCAACCGAGCCGTTCAGCTTGACCGTTTCGCGGCAAAAGTTGACTACATTGCCTGACGCCGGGCACTCGTTGACGCTGCCGGCGATATAGTGCATATTGCGGGTAAGCGTCGAACCGTTGTAGCACATGTGGATGTTCTCCTGGAATCGCCGCTCGATCTCGACGAGCGGGAAGATGCAAACCGCCGAACGCCGGGACTCCTATACGAAACGAAATGACAACCACAACAACCCCAATCAACAATCATGACCCGGCGACCACAGCTAACCAGGCGGTTAATCGGCACTAAGCGTGATCATGTATGTCAGCATGCATGCAACCGATCTATTAGCCGGCAGCAAATCAGTCGATGAACGAACTAGTCAGGAGGATCACGTGTCGCCTGTGCCTGCAATAGCTACCATAGTTATACATCTTTCACAATTTCAGTTCAAGAGTGGTTGGTTATAAGAGGATAATAATGGTATAAGCAGATACGAGATTTCAACTAGTTCGATACTATTACTGTAACTCATTTTAAGTGTAATCATTGTAGCCAATATTGGAACGTGTTAAGCGCGGAAGCACACGAATTGTGAACGGTGACATCTAGGAGCGCATGTGTTTTATTTTATATTTATATATATATATATATATATATATAGTGAGAGAGAGAGAGAGATCATCGTATCTTCATTATTCGTTGTGAGGAAGCCGGCTGCTTTGATTGGATATTTGATACATTTTTCGAGACGTATAGAAAGATAGGGGGATGGGTAGCGAACCACATGTACCAAACATGGGGATTCACTAAACGGCTTCTCTAAGACATTGGCCTGCCATTAGCAACAACGATTGCTCGTCTTTCGTGACCCAGATTAATTAGCCAACCGCTTGGTAACGTAAACATTGACTCAAAGCAGTCGGACTCTGCACGACGCACGAGGTCCAGGATTACGGATTCGCTTGAATCGGTTTGATTCCGTTGACATTCGCGTCACCCTCAAACTTCCCTCTACCCGCCAGGTTTCACTTGAGCCGCACTAGACAATACACTGCCATGAAGGTCGTTAAGTCGGTTGCAAACAACCTAGCCAAAATAGAACAAGTTGTAGAAGCGACTGCTTCGCAATTTACCGGATGTCCGTGTTTGCCCCGAACACGGACGCCGTCGCTGGCTTTAGCTACGGCAATAGCAACGGTGGCAAATAGAGGACGTCAAAATGTTCTATAGACCCAATTGTAGATAGCCTGTACTGTAAGCGGCCATAACAATAATAATAATGATTGGTTTATGAAGATGCCCAAATCAAAACTGGCCCATCTCATCGAGCCTGAAGCGTCATCGACAGAATCGAATCGTCTGCTGCGAAACGGCCCCTCCTACCTTAAGATGAGGTCCATCGGCCAGCACAAACACTCCAACGAGCAGTTTGGAATCTCGATACGCGGCCAGTTTGTATTGTGCGAGAATGGTGTCACCGGCGTCGACAAGCGTTGCATCTCGCAAAAGATTGAAGTGTGTCCCGTCTGCTCCCTGACATTGCAGGCTCACCTCCACGTATGTGTTGTACGCCGGATCCGAGACGCACACGCGGGCCAGTCTAAACGTAATTGACAGCAAGTTAGTTGACTCTAATCCTGTAATTTCGGAAGCAAATTGCTTACTTCTACAACTTATGTATATCTATATATATATAAGCATATTGCTCACTTATATATATATATATATATATATATATATATATATATATATATATTGTTTTTAACGCTCTGACAACCACTTTTTAGACGCTCGTAATGGGCTAAGTTGCCTGTGGCACGATATCGTCTAAATTCATCTATCGGCTTCAGAGGTATGCAGCAGCAGCAGGGCAATGACAACCACGTCCAACAAGCAGAATCAGCAAGGCCGGACCTCGAACTTGCGATTGTGTTGCTAACCATGGTTGCCATGGCAACGCCCCGCTTCGAACGCTACTAAAAAATATATGCGCGCATGCAATCTACGAAAATTCTAGTCATACTTAAAGGGCATCGTAGAACTTGTTAAAATAAGTATTATTTCCCATTGAATAGGATAGCCGGAATGCCTTGTTTAGGGGTGACAGTGGAATTTTAAAACGCGCTATATCAATGTGTGTACCGGATCAATGTGTGTACAAACGTGCAATTGCGAGAGATCTACTTGTTCCATCAAAAAACCAACCGAACACGGACTGGAAGACATTCCGCATATAGATCAAGCTGTTCAATGAGCTCGTGCTACAATAGGCAAAATATAAAAAATCAAATATTTACTAGCATTTTTATAAATTATGTGAACCTATTTCAAGGACTGGACTACTAGAACTTCTCCCCTTCTTAAAACGGGTAAGGTATATCCGCGAATATAGATTGAAGTGAATTGCAATGCTGTCCACATCTGAATAATGAACACGCAATAAAATGCATGTGAGATGCAAAGAAACTGCTTTTCAGATTGGGTCTATAAAAATGCTTTAACCCTGAGAAGTATTACGAAAACAATCCGGTCAAACACTTCAGTAAATGATTAGTCAAATCAAACTAGACGTGTTTAAAAAGGGCGTCCTTCAAACAATCTAGTTGCCTTTGATGGATGATGTTTTGCTTTGTTTGCACGGAAGCCCCATCCATTCGTTCTGTTTACATACCCAGCCTTATTAAGATAGGCCACAATGCTTTATATATATATATATATATATATATGTATATATGTATATATATATATAAACATGTGTGTGTGTACGCGCTTTGTGGAAATAACCTTGATTCGTAGCCCCGTTCATGATGGGTCAGAAGATAGCTTTTGCGCTGGAGTAGAGCAAAGTAGGCAAACTCCTTGTGGTGGAAGCCAAACACGTAGAAGACGAGAAATGCGTCGCGGAGGTTTGACGAAATGTCGACGCGTGCCGTCTCGGAGAACGAGTGCTCGACGACGGTGAACAGACCGTCGACTTCACCGGCTGCCCGCATTGGCTTCCGTCCGGCATCTTCGAGCAGTCCTGATCCGCTAGGACCAGCTGCCGCCTGATCGGAGCGGAGGGTCCGCGACGCTATCGCCGGCACCATATCTCGGTAGGGACCACTTCGGCTATTTGTGGCCGCCACGTACAGTACATCGACCGCAGCTCCCCCGGGCTCATACCTGGGGTTCAACGCAACGAAATATATGTAGCGTATGCACGTGTGCTCACGCAACAGTTGAGTCGGTGGTAGAATCGATTTGGTTAGCATTATAAGCACGTAGCAGTGTTGCCCCTGTTTTCTGTAGCTTCACCTAAAAGTGTTTATCGGTGAACCACTTCTTGCAAATCTATGCGAGATGGTTAAGTTACCAGAACAAGCTTGACTGCTTGACTCTAGCCTAACTTGAATTGATAGACCTGGTGGACAAGACGGTAGACACAAGACACGCAGCGAGAGAGTTCCTGCATTGTTGTCGTTTGAAAACGACGTAAGACGTTCTTCTGTGAACGTAAGTTTCTGTAATGTAAGCAGAGGGAAGCATTGTAATAAGAAAAAAACACGTCTTCTTCTTTGGAATGAGCGCAAACGGTGAATCGAGTTGCTCGTTCGACTTTCTGCGGCGTTGACGCCCGTTCGTTGATGGATGGAAAAGATGGCGGGATAAAATATGTTAAGTATAAAATATGTTGGTCGGTCATGTGTGGTGCCCACCTTGACGGCCCGATAAACGCCACAGTCGATGAGTTCTCGTCGTTGGCTGCCACCGGCACCTCGACAAGCGCCTCCTGTCGCGTGACGTCGCCGAGCTCGTGGCGCCGACACGAGCCCTGCTTGACGCTTCCGCACGCGATCAGCTTCTGGGCGGCGTGATCGATGACCAGGACCTTGTTGAAGTTGTTGGCCGGCCGCGCGTCGACCGCCTGACACTCCGACTCGGCGGCCGAACACAGCCCGCTGTCCACGATCGGGCCCGTCTGGGCGGACGCTTCAACGACGAGGCTCGCGTTCAGCTGGTACAGCCAGTTGGCCCCGCCCACGTAGACGCGGCCCGAACGGCGGTCTACGGCCACGTGCGAGATGTTCACCGACGGATGGTGGACGGTGAACACGGCGACCACGCCGACGCCCCTGTCGCTGGCCGCGCCCGCTCCTGCGTCGGCGGGATGAAGGCCGGACGGCCAGGTGTCGTGCGGGGGCGTCCAGGTGTCGTGGTGCAGCGAGAGCCTTGGCCGCTCGATGGGTACAGCGGCCGACACGCCTTCAAGCGTGCATGGCGTGGGCGGCAGTAACAACACCAGCAACAGCAGCAGCAACGTCAACTGCATGCTTTGCCACAGTGTGACAGATCGCCCGAAAGTCAAGGTGGTGGTGATGTCTGGCGCCCCCACCGAGGAGAGTGGTGCCACCCTGTGGGGCGCCCTTTTCGGCTGCACCAACCCCATAGCAACCCCAGTGCACAACAGAGCACCTAGGGCCTTCACAACATGCCGCGCTTTTTGAGAGCGTCATCTGCAACGAACACAGAAAGAAAGCGTACCGTATGAGCTAGGATCACGGTGTGCTGCTTCTGATGACAACAAAGCAATTTTTCGTAGTACGGTAGTAGCAAAAGCAGCAGGCGTGAAAGTTCTGTATAGGTAAAAATTATTAATTTACACTAACCCTGAAGATGCAAAGCTTACAAAAGGCCGCCTTAGCCATATGTACATACGTCATGCTAAACAACATTTTTGGTTTATGACGAATGGCGTCAAGATCGCCAGCTATCTCTCCCAGTCTACACGCACGTTCAAAAAAAAATATTTCATAAATTATAACAACAATTCGTACTTTTTGGCACACATATATGTATATATATATATATATATATATATATATATTCGCCTCCCCTGCGTCAGATTACTAAAAATAATCATATTAGTCAATCGCACACAAATATATAAATAGCAGTATTATTATTCGAACTCGTGAGCTCTACTCTGTTCAGCGGACCTTCGTAGAGATGAGTGGATGTTTTTAACATGGGTTGTCCCCTATTGCTATGGTCTAATATGCAGCAAATTCGTTTGTACTGAACGTATCTCGACGCGCTCGACAACGCAGTGCTGTTTTGTGAGTGAACGAACAATGGCACCTTCGACGGCCCGTTCGCGTGAGATTATGCTTTTTCACTATCCCGAGGAACTGAGTGCGACTGCTATATCATCTATGTATAGTACGCGTTTGTTCGCCATAATAGTGCAAGTCTCACCCCGCCTTTGAAGCATACCCCAGCTGGTGGTTCTCGCTTGAACCCATACCTAAAGGGTACAGCAAAGAATATATGACCGACAATTTCGAGCGATATCGATAATACGTCCATCCGATATCAACGTCAGATGGTGGAGCACATCCATACAGACCTACACGTTTATGTATATGTGTATACATATATATATATATATAAACGTGTGGGTCTGTATGGATGTGCTCCAACATCTGCCGGAAGGGACATGGCGAAGAAAGATCTCTTAAGATAAAATAGCAAACGACAATTTCGAAAGATATCGATAAAGCGCGCCTCTCATATCAACGTCAGATATCGGCGCTCATCCATACAGACCCACACGTTCATATATACATATATGAATATGCAAATATAAATAAACGTGTGGCTCGGTATGGACGTGCTCCAACATCTGTCGTTGATATCGAAGGTGCGCTTTATCGATATATCTCGAAATTGTCGTTCGGTATTCCCTCTTGAGAGATTTCTCCGTCTCTGCCCCTATCTATCTCAATATCTGCCTCCTTTCATGATCGCCTATATCATCCAGCACGCCGTCTCCCCGTATTTACATTTTTTCCTCCTTCTCTCTCCCTATTCCTGCCACCTTTTCTGTACACCTTGTACTTGGTCCCAAGCCGGTACAGCGAATCATCAGATGACTTGCATTATTCTGGTGAACATACTATCACAACTACACATATGTGATATAGCAATGGCAAAACCCTCAGAGGCCAGGAGTAGTAGTAGTAGTAGAAATATATCTTCCTATTCATCTTGTTGTGATTTTTCTTCTCCTACCAGAAGACGCGACTGGATAGCATCAGATAGTAACCGAGGGCTATGCGGCGTATACCACGCGACCATATGTATTGTTGTTGCAAGTGCACATCGAAAGTCCGCAGCAGCAGCAGTGCTACAACGAACACGAGTACATATAAAGATAACAACAGTATAGCAACAAAGTTTGTCTATGTTTCCGGCAGAGGAACAACGAGGCGACGTGGAGAAGACTGGATGAAGCAATAGCAGGCTGACCTACCATCGCCCCCCCGCCCACCACCCGTGAAGCTTCCCAAGGTACGACAGGAGCGGTATTCTTCCAACCAGCTGGCCGATAGACAGTGTCTGCATTCTATTCTTCTGCGCACCTCATTTTTTTGTCTAACTTTGCATCCTCCGCCGTCTGCCAGTGAGCCGCGCTCTCATAGACAGAGGATCCGACAATCTTCATTTGAAACTACAAGTTCCAGTCCAGTCGGCTTCGCTCCAACTGAGAGCTACGCCGAACGAAAGAGAGTTTTGCTCATACTACCATAGTATAGCACCTGCGTGTAGCTGTTGTTCTATGTCGCTTGGGCGGCTAACGCTCCGTTTTAACGAGTAGACATCGCCATGGTAACTGCAAACAATCGGGCAGTGAGGGTTCGACCTCGGCGGGGGTTGGATTCGTTATTTATTGTTGGTCTGTCCTTTGAATCTGGTTGGGTAGTATCCTGCAACCACATTCCTCTATTGAAGAAAGCATATATGGTTTAGAAAGAGCTTAACACGCGTCAAATTCTACCCGAGCAAGATTTGATCTCACACACGGCAACGCTTCCGTTTTTTTTTAGACCCGAGCGTTTGCCTTAAGTTACTACTGCTAAGCGATATTGCTACAGGTTAAATACAAAAACGCTACGGTATAACCAATATATATATATATATATATATATATATATAATAATCACTATTTTATATATATATATATATATAGGTTCGGACAAAATGCTTTATGCACACCCAGCGCAGTGGAGGAACGCGTGGGTAGTGTGGGACTTCCGGTGATATGGGGTTACCCACTAAAAACCCCCTAATCCTTCGGTACTGTTTGCCAGTTCTTTGAGGAAAAAAATAGGCGTCTATAGTATTCTTATCAGAGCATGTAGACTTATACACGTGCCAGAAGGACGATGGCAACCTTATAGATAACTATTATGACGTCAATAAGATTAGCATTGTTGTTTCGCTTGGCGGCAGTAGCTAATTTTAAAGCGTTGCTGGAAAAACAAGCGCTAAGTACAAGTTTGCGGAACGTCGGGCGTCTTAAAATGCTGTGCCGGATGTCTAAGCAACATCACATGCCTAAAAAACGGAAAGTGCTTAAGAAATTAGGCCAGAGGCCTATTCGACACAAGCGTAGTCTGGCAACGCTAGTAAAGAGGGGTGCAGCAGAGAACGCAATCAAGTATGAGCCTACTGAAAGCCTGTGAAATGCGATAATGTTTATACGCGTGAGCGATCTATAGGGTTTGCACACCACCGATAGTGTGTGATCTCTTTAGACCAGCAGTTATTTTGACTCTGGACGTGGGGGGATTCAAAAAACGTACACAAAACAGCCAAAATGCTGGGTGAGCATCTTTGAAATAAGATTACCTCACTGCGCACGACGGTGGTTTGAAGGAGCGTAATATTTATGCAGGTGAAACTTTGTTTGCTAGTTGGCTAAAGGCGTACAAGCATACAGAAAAAAATTTGCTAAAAAAACATTGAATTTGTTTGCTTCGCTTTATCTCAACAACTAAGACACATGCTTTTCTACAGGCTCTAAAATACACCGGTAAACGTTGTATTGTTTTTGTGGCTTAGTAAACACGTCGTAATCGTTGTACCTTTTCTGTAGCGACCTTCTTTCAAACCAAAAAGAGGTTTAAACCTTAACATATATTTGCACAGCACATATTTACTTCACTCGATAGCAGATTCTTAAACGTACTGATTTTATTTGATTATATGTATTATGCACAGACAGCTATACACTATCATCGCAGTGCTGGCTTCGAGTAAGCGTTCACACACCCCGCAGGAGAACAGATGTCAGGGTCGCCCTATCATAGGGTTGTCGGTCGGTAGAAACTTCTTGTTTCTGTGACGGGAAAATTCTAAGCCAATCCCCCGCGATGTTGGTGTAGGCTAGCCGTCCCGTGATGGTGGGTCAACGTACTCTCAAGAGACCGCGATCCCACTTTGGCGAAACTAAACATCGTATTGAGAAGCTTTCAATAGGTGAAGCGCGTGCAAATTTCCTCTCCCGATCTTTTTGAGACGAGGCTTTTTGGATGGGCACGTGTCATGGGTTGCGCACAAGCTTTTGAAACGACTAGACAATGGATGCCCTGCCGCTAAGAAAGCTACGAGCAGAAAGCAGCGAATCTCGGAAATCTATAGAAGCGTCTCGAACGTTGATGAGCTCGTTGCCGACCACCTACATAGTGACGGCCCATCAAAGCCATGGCAAGTTATGTGGTGTGCGTTTTGATGCTTCGGGATATTGCGAGCTTGCTTCGACAGGAATCGAAAGCACACATTGCTTGCCAACCTATCAAGGCTATTGCGCAAAGTGTCCACATTAGTACCAGCGAGCTTTTACGTATACTAAGAGACTGCTCACTAAAAGTAGCTTCAATATCACCGAACAAGATGGCTTAGTGGCAAAGTTTTTGCCTTGCACTCGGGAGGACTGGATTCGAGACCCAGACCGGCCACTCTTAAATTGATTTGCATGGTTTCCAATTTAGACAAGGTAAATGCCACAGTGGATTAAAAATTAGCTATGACATGAAAAAACCGTACACGGGCGTTAGCCTTACGGAAAATTACAAAAAAAATATCGGACGTTGAAGGGTCAACGTCAAGAAAACTGAGACGCTTTCGGAAGAAAGCTAAGAATTGTTGAATAAAACGTCCAGCACAAATCAAAACCGAAACTAGTGATGGGACGAAAATGCGGTTGGGAAAATGGTGTAATTATGTATGGCATATATTTACATAACTTGCCAAAAATAAATCAGTGTATATCCACGAGGCAGGATCGAAATGGCCGGCGAATTAATACTAGGGTTGCGGGTTTAATGTCGACGCATACTTATTTAAAGCAACCGTCCGTATTATATGTATGTATATATATATATATATATATATATATATATATATAAATAACTCAGGGTGGGTTCAAACCCTAGGGTCAACCCTCCCCCCTTAAGCTTCGCTCTCTGTCAGCTCGGCTCTCCTCTTAATAGTACTACGAGCCGACAGGAGGAGTGGTGAGTGTTCTTCGAATCAATTGGCCGAAGACATCTCAGGGTTTGACCCAGAGCCAGCGCCCAATCGTGAGCTACTTCGAGTAACTGGGTACCCGTTAATCGACTCTTTGTGAAACTATGTTGTGAGGAGTCTAACAGGTCTTTCTAATCAAGAAATGTGTAGAGCTCGGCCACAATTATCTTCTCCAATATATATATATATATATATATATATATTTGTTTTTTTTGTGCACATTGCTTGTATACAAAATGGCATAGATCGATATACCAAAAGCATCCAACTTCGAACAGGGTAACCCTGTCACCCTTCCGCCTGTTCGGGATCAACTGCGCGAGGCGGATCTCAGGTACAATCAACCCTTGAAGAAACATCCGGACAGCTTCTGACTGCCGGGCATTCACAAAACGAATACGCGTTCAGGTGCCATAGTGAAGGCCAAGGCTGTCGCTAGATCGGTCAAGAAAGCCAATATCTACTCATGGCGGGTCTTGCTTATATATATATATATATATATATTAACTTAATTAATAATTTAAGAGAGTGCTCGATCCAAGTACAAACACGTAAACCCATCTATAAAAATGTGGCAGGCTAAAACTTGCAATAACTATTAGAACCGTAGAGACAGCCGTATCCCAAGCAGCGCCGACAGGCAAGTAGGAAGAAGAAATAGAACACTACCGCTAGTTATTAGCATCACTAAACAAATGCAGCGATCCACTCCCCCAACGTTTAAGTGTAGTTCCGCTAAACCACATAAAAATAAAGTAGTTAATAGCTTCACGAACTCAACTAAATCTAAGTTTTTAAGTTTATGAAATAAAAGTATACACCCGAATGCAGCAGACGTATTTGTATAACCTTGCTAGACCACATGATGAATGATATCACTTAGGGAAACCAACCTGTTGTCGTTGTTGTTTACAGCCGCCTCAGTGGCTGGTTGTAATCAACAGCAGCAACGACAAAAACAACAAAACAACAACAACAACAACAACAGCAACGACAACAACATAACTATATTACAACTATGCTATTCAATGCCGCTGTTAAAGTGGTTTCGTGCTGCACAAATCTCCACCACTCGTCACTATGTCTTGCTTCTTGTGACGTTCTTTCCTACATCATTCTTTCCTACTCACAACACGATCTTTTGCGCGCAGGCAGGCATAGGTGCAAGGCCTAACGACACTAACGAGCAAATGAACTAAGTGTATATATTTTGGTCAGCGGTCCAAAATGAGGGAACGTTGTCGAGCTACAATTAGATTATCGTTTCACCACCACCACCACCACCACCACGACGACGACGACGACCGCATCTCTGCGGGGATGAGACGCTTCTGCGTAGATGCTGTGGCGCTGGGCTGAATGCGGCAAAATAGCCTGGCGCTACGCAGACAATGGGTGAGCAGCGAGAAAGGACTCGTGTACTGCTACATCCGCTGATAGTGCTGTTGCTGCTGCTGCTGCTGTGTCGACAGTCTGAGCGAGTGGGCGAACCTACTACTTACCAGCTTTCCATTACTTTCTACCAGACAGATGGACGGATTTCGGCATTAGCACGCAGAGTTACGCTTGGAGTTTTTCCCGAAGTCCAGCCTCGTCCTTTGTCTCTTTGCTGGTCCGCCGCTTCCTCGGCTTCGTTTAATTCACGCGCAAGATCCAGACATTGCTGCTGCCGTTGTTGTTGTTGATGTTGTTCTTGTTGTTGTTGTCCCTGTTGTTGTAGATGTTGATAATGTTAATATCATCGTCTTCGTCATCGCCATCTTGGCAGCCTCTCCTCGACCTGCCTTGACCATCTCGTCGTGCCCCCAGCGAGCACGTTTTCCTATGTCTTGCGCGTTTGCTCGAACCCCGGTACTACATTCCCATCGTACCCCCCCCCTTCCCTCAACTAGTACGCCTTCAACTATCTGAATGTGGCTCTTTTACTCTACAGCTATTCTTTCTCAATGTTTTTCTTTTATCATTCCACTAGTCGCTGGGACGACCCCTAGCGCCACACAGCGCTACCCCCCGCCTCAGCCGAGCGTGTTCTGCGTCCTAACAACAGGGCGCACGAAGAGTGCAGAAGACATTCCCAAGGGACGTCTCTCGTCGACGCCTCCCACCATGTATGTGTGTGTGCGTGTGGGGAGGTGGCGCACCATTTCCCTCGCATAAAGAACGTTCCGTTCTTCATCCTCCACTTCCGCCTCTACCTAACAGGATTTGAGCGAACTGGACCCTAACAACATCGGCTGGATTTGGCAGGACAGCTGAAGGGTGCTCGGTCACGCCGGCTAAGGGCAACAGCTTTCATAAGGGGAAAGCCTTGAGCGTCGGTGCTCTTGTCATCGTTGTCGTCGTCGTCACTGTCGTCTAGAGAAGCACCCAGCGGGTTGGGTCAATCATGTCCGTGACAGTTTCATTGAGGCGCTCGGCCGACGAAGAGACGACACCCGAGCGTAAGTTCACCCGGTGCACTGCTGCCTACGCCAGCGGCAAGGCAGGAGAGCAGGAGAATTTCGTCAGTGACCAATCTCGTCGTCTAGGTATATATATATATATATATATATATATATGTGTTTACGGTTCGTGGGACAGCAAGAGCGCAAGCGGCGTCGCGCTGGGTTCGTGTCACAGCTGGTAGCGGTTAGTGAGGCAGCTCTAGGAGGAAGTTGTACGAAGTTTGAATGAGAAGCTCGCCTGGGGTTTTGGACTCCTCCGAATTCTTTACAACAGGAACAACGAGCGCGTCTTGACGGAGTCTCGTCAAATCCAATAGTGCTACCTAGTTTCAGCCGATCACTTGCATGTAAGTACATGTTGTTTGGCCTCAAGGTATGACCGAGTAGTGCGACAAGTTAGAGGTTTAACTGATCCGGTATTATGTCGTGCCCACGCGGGGACCTTTTTTGCAATGTTATAAATAAAGAAGCAACGGCCTTACAGTTTTCGCTAAAATGGCGCAAAGCCCGGCTTTAGCCGGTATGCTTCGTTCTTTTTTTACAATGCTAATAAATAGCGATTTAATTAGATAGTATTTTAAAAAAACTCTTGGATGTGCCCTCTTCACGATCTGCTCTTTTTGCAAAGAGAACGGCGCTGCACAATTTAAGAGGGCGCGTTACTCAATAAAAGAACGATTAGGGATTGCGAAAACGTATCATAAAATGGAAAAGTCTATAAGGAATGGTATTCTCAAGGATGGCTATATAACAATATAGCTGCCCTTGAGAATACCATTCGTAAACTTGTGCAAAAGTTTCACAGGACACATTCAGTATGGGATGTGCCAAGCCCTGGAAGACCACGGAGCGCCTGTTTGGTTGAAAATATTGCCGCTGTGGCCGTCAGTGTGGAGCAATGTTCAGAAGCACAGACATGAAGTCGCACAAGACAATTCCGAATAAAATGCCCCGGTCGGGCAATCTCGCGTAACGAGGGCATTCACTGGTCTCCAACATCTTGCGATTAAATTCCGCTGCACTTTTCCTGTGGGTTTTGTACGGTAATATATACGCTCAAAGTCCGACGACTGGAAGCGAACTTAACACCAACACTAAAGCATAGCTTTGCATTCATGTTACTTAGCCTGAATTAGGTGGAAGGGTGCTAAACAATTAGGATGCCAGAGCGAGATTTTATCGAGCCCGGTGGCGTGGTGCATTCGCGTGCGCCTCGCAAGCGGAGGAGACACATAATTTCACGGGTTCGAGCTTTACCTTTGCATATTTGTATTTAGGGGGTCTTACGAAGCAATGCGAAAGCAAACTCGTAGACGTTAAATGTCGGCTAAAGGTCAGCCCGAAAAATAGCGAGGTTTTGCATTCACGGTGGTGATAAAGCAAGCATATATATGTATGTTATTTCCTATAAATTTAAAAATGAGCCCATTTAAAGGGAGTTAACTATATCTATTGCACAGTAAATTAAGCCATTGCTATACTGCACGATTGGCGTTTCTTTCCATTCTGTTAGATGCGGGTACGTCGCAATTGCATGTGGATCACAAAATTGAATCCTACTTGTTTGTGGTCAACTGTACTTACATATATATATATATATATATATTTATGCCCGCATGACCTGGGAACTTGTTTGTGGGGGACTGTACTCATATATATATATATATATATATATATATATATATATATACAGATCGAGCATAGAACATTCTGTCTGCAGAGTATTTTGTTCGACCTGCGAGACAATTATCCTTTCGTCATCAAAAACTTCGAGTGGACTGGGCCGGGGGAGGCCGAAGACCGTCGGATGAATACGGCTCGACCAATCGGGCATCAGGGGGCATTACCTATCAAACATGAACATGGATAACCGTGACGTGTGGTGTCGGAGAGCAAATGTGTGGTGTCGGAGAGCCATTCTTTGCGAAGGCTGTGAGATCGCTAGCTTGAAGTGGCCGAGGAATCGAGCAGAACACGGGCATACGTGCGGGCACCGGGACATGTTCGCACCGTACGTTTCGTTTCTGCCCGGCCAGCGCAAGATGAAGGCAGGCCGATCCACAGCGGCAGCGGGGCCAGAAAGATACGCATAGAGAAAGACAGAGACAGAGTATTTCTCTGAAACGAGCTAAGGGCAGTGAAAAACACATCCATAAATAGAGAGAGAGAGAGAGAGAGAGAAAGAACGGGGGATGGGGAGGGGAGACAGAGCCGACAGAGAGAGAGAGGAACAGTGTAATAGGGAACTATGTAAGGCAAATGGGTTCTATGGACAAGAAGACTCAGTATGTGTATAGATCGGGTAGCCAGCCGTCCTTGGTGTACTTGGTGGGAGTAGTGGTGATGGCGGTGGTGGTGGTGGTGACTGCGCCGGTGGTAGTGGCAGTGCCGGCGGTAGTAAAAGTGAGATACCAACCAATCTACAAAGTAAGTGATAATGTCGCCCGGTCTCTTCTTCAACCGGCCAGCCAACAGCAGCAGCAGCAGCAGCCGAGCACCGAGCACAGTCGTTTGGCTCTTTTCCTCCATTTGGCCGGCACCTTATCCGATTCCATTCGCGTTGGACGGGCAGCGAGGCAGAGCGGGAGCGGGGCTTGTTCCACCGCCTCGACCAGGATGGGCCGGGCCGGGCCACCCGGTCCGTTGGCCGGGCGGCTCGTTGAGGCTTTCAGCCAGCCAGAGTCTCGAACGGTCGCGCGTCGTCTCCCTCATCGCGCCGCCGCTGCTGTTCGCAGCTGACATCGTCTTTGTCGTCCGAGACACGCGGCGGACGCAAGGGCGAGGCGAATGTTCGGTCGGCGGGGGTGTTGTCATCTCGGTTGTTGCCTGGCGCTGCCACCTCCGCCTCCGCCTCCCACCTTGTTCGTAGTTGTCGCCATTGTCAGTCCGTTTTTCCCCTGTCTTTTCTTCTGCCCCCTCCTCCCCCACCCTTCCCGCCTTTCCTATCTTCTTCTTGTTCTTCGTACTCTTCCGTGCCAAGTCCGATTTGTCGACGTTAGTAGATGAGGCCGAAGAATAACTCGTCCCCAAACGACTTTTGTTGTTGTCATTGTTGTTGTTATTGTTGTTGGTGTCGTTGTCGTCGTCGCTGCTGCTGTCGTTGTCATCTGTAGCGCGACGTTTCTCTTTTATTCTTCTTGGTCGCGTAACCCCAAACCCCTTTATACCATCCGTAGTCCCTTTTTTGCCCTTCCCCCAACGGTCACAGCTGCTACTACTACTACTATTACTGCAGAATCTTGCTTTTCTTGTCCGCCGGTTCGACTCGCGGGACATCTCGGTTTACCTCCACATGTGCGTGTGGTGCTCCGACCCGGTCGTCAGACCAGCGACCGCCCGACCCTGCCGTAATCGAACTTGTCGATAAAGCAAAAACGAGGCGTGGAAACGAAATAACTTCCACCTCGAGTCTCTATAGAAATCGTATGCCGATGTGTCTGCAAGGCCATGATAGATAGACGGATACAGACAGAATGGCGTATGTGTGTAATTTTGTTCTTTTGTCGCGCACGTATTTTTTCGGGCATAAGTGTAACGCAAGCCGCGTGAAGCAAGCCGCAAATGCGAAATGGTTAGCCGAGAAACATATTTCACATTATTATTTGTTAAATTTTACTAGATTTTCTTCCTTGATATACCAGCAGCAGTCCCAATAAACATGTCCTTATACACTCGGTGGAGTCAACGTTTTTACATCATGTTTTCTTCATTATTGAATACTATAAACACATCCCGCATAAAAGTTGCCTTGTCTCGACGTGATTAACTATCGCCACACGAACAGCCTGCATAACATTATAACAATAGGGGCAAATTTCTAAGTTTAATCGACCCGCGCATCGCGCTAGGACGAACAGTAATCCCGCTATGGCAACAAAGGTAGAGGTAGTTACCATAGACATTCGAATTGTCTGTTGATTATGGACTAGACATCTGCATATGTCCTTGATCTATGAAACACATATCGTAGATTAGTAGAAGGATTATACTTTTCCACTCCTGCTGGCGCCCTTCCCTACAACCATACATCTGCATATCTTTTTTTCTGGCGAACGACAAGTTCTCGTTCTAATACACAAATAATCAGTCCGTAATTTGCGCTCTCCCTCAGCTTTATGGCGGTCTCTCTTAGCTTTTTAGTGAGGGGCGTTTGCCCGTCGAGACGAAGCGTTCAAAGCAGCAACAGCAGCAGCAGGAAGAAATATTGGCTGCGATGATACGCGACCCGTGGTCTAGTCGGTAACGTCGTTTGTCAGGTCACTAATTAACATATCTCTATGATGACTACGGCATAGGCCATCGGCCAGTAAGTAGTAGTAGTAGCACGCTACTACCGTCACCCATGCGGGTTGCTGTCAACCTAGGGTTCATTGGCAGCATATCGCCTCTGCTCAGCGAGATGAGCAGAGGGCCCACCGCATGTCCCTCCCTTGTTCGTGATATGGCAGCTGTACCCGTGCCAAGCCCATCGTGCTCCTCCCTAGCGAGGAGACGACAGAGAGGAGGCGAAAGAGGACGAGAGCAACCCCCTGCTCCGCCCCCCCCCCCGAGGCCGCAAATCCCTTGTTTTTATACACCACCTCTGCCCCTGTCTACGCGCCTACTGCCTACTCGGCAGGTAGACAAAGGCACAGGCCTTACATGCCCAACAGCCCCAACGTGCAAGCCCAGTGTGCGAGTGCTAACCCCTAAGAGCGCGCATGGCTCCAGTGGCAGCACAAGCGGTTGCAGCGGTAACAGCTGTAGCCGGCGACGACTTTAGCGCAACCACCGCACCGAAAGCTACAGCTCTACAGCACTACCCCGATATGAGCAGCAGCCGGAGCAAGTGGGGAAGCTGTATCTCCCCTCAACCCCCCGGCCTGTCCCTTCCAAGCCCAGACAGTCTCCTAATTTCGCGTCCAACCGAGCGACCTACCCCGGAGTCTACACCTCTAATGAATATAACCAATACCGCGGTGGTGGCTGGCGATGCTTGCCGCTGCTGTAGCGCGCTACATCATCGTGACAGTCACTGCACTACCTACCACGGCGGAGGATTGAACGGGATTAGGCGTCTGCTGGGCAGGAGGTGTGGTCGACAGGATCGGGGGCCAGATGATGATAATGTCAGAATGATCCTGTGCGCTAACCCAAAGGCGAAAGGGTTTCGTTAACCTGATTGGCTACCGTCATCAAAAACATGTCCAACGCTGCGTGTTTAACAATCCATAGTACGCTTGCAAAGCACGCTACATGCTGTTATTCAAAAGCTACTAGTCCTCGTATAACGCTGTGAATATTGTACATGTGTATGTTAATCTGGAAAATAATCTTTATTGAATTAGGACTTTGTCGGTCGCTCAACTCCGGTATATTTGATTGACAAATTGAGATTTGTCGCATTCCTTCTCTTTCGTCCCACTAGTTCATTTAATGGCTGGTGCTGTTGTTGTTCTATCTTCACAAAGACTTTTCTGCTACTGCCTTGTATATATATATATATATATATATATATATATATATATATATAGAGAGAGAGAGAGAGAGAGAGGAAGGGGGGCAGAAAGAGAGAGAGAGAGAGCACAGCGATAAACCCGACGCGTGCCTGCGAACGTAAGAAGCATATCTTGCTTGTATCATTTACTGGGGCGTTCAGGCCTGCAAAATAACGCCTCAGGCGATCGAACGCAGTCAGCCAGCTCTCTAGACTATTGTCCGCACCTTTATTGTTTTAAGGAGCTTTCACCAAGCTGCTGAATCGATTTCGTTCGGCATTTTAGCTAGATTTAATTTGAGCTTCGCTTCTATTATCACATACATTTTATACTACTTGCATAAAACTCATATACATTTTTAAGAGAGATGTCTACCTGTGTATATATGTATGTGTGTGTAAGCGCGTGTGTAGGAAAAATGTATATTTACAATTATCACAAGGTCGTCTTATTGAGCGTCCGCTAAGCACCGCTGGCAGCCACGATGACAACGAGGACGAAAGGTCTCCAACACGGGTCCAGACACCGGCTCTATCTGCTACTGGGTCAGATTGACCAGCGCATTGCATCGCCTTCCGCCCGCGGAGAAACAACACGGGCTGCCGTTCCAAATAGTGCCACCACTAATCTGAATGTTCTTGCGATTACTGTGGCTGCGTGTTGATAGGAGATCGTCGATCGAAAATTAATCACCACAGCCAGGCTGGAAAACGCGCGCATTCCACTCGAGTCGGAAGCGACGCTTCGTCCGAGTCACGTAGCTTCGGCGTCCAGGCGTCATGATTCAGCTCGGAGATCGGCAACTCTCGGCTTCTTTTTTTTTTTTGAGAGACGGTCGCCACGGAAACAACTACAGAACGGGTTGCTTTTTTATTATCGTTTGTATTCTGGTTTTTGTAGTTGCTTCCGCGTATATATATATATATATATATATATATACATATATATAATATATATATATACAAATATATATATATATATATATATATGTATATATATATATATATATATATATATATACATATATATGTATATATATAATATATATCTTCTATCTCACGCATTGCGTCAAGCAATCTTGCCTAGATATGGCGGCGCCTACGATTAGATAAGTCTGACGCACACCTCTGCTTTGTGCCTTAGACAAACCACAGGAATTACAAACAGTATCGTAGAGTTGTTTCTGTTTTGTAGACGATGTTGACTGGGGGCCAATCCTACAATCACCGCAATCCAAACCAGCTAACACAAAAAGCCCGCGCTTCCGCTGGCTTATTTATTTATATATTTATGCTGTGTATTAGCGACTGGCTTTTGATAACAGTAACACTACTGGAGCCTGAAGAGCAGAGCAGATCAATGCCCTGTAGGCTTCCGTTTGCACGGTGTTCGAGATGTGCCGTAGGTTCTCGATGGGGCTCGCACCAGCCGCATACGAGTAGACGCATAGAGTGCAATCTTCTAAAAACAATATTGTCAGTTTAGGGCCTCCGTATGTAACTAACCTTGACATTAGCATGAGCTAGTAGCTTTACCACTTCAAGCATTGGCCATCCATCTCAAATGCCGCCGTTTAATGGTATTCATGCCCTACAATCGGTTACAAACGTCGAACTCAAACGTCGAACAGCCACCGACAGTTAGCCTTGGTGACCTTTTATGGAAATTGAGTTCAGTAATGATCGGACCCGGCAGGACAAACTCAAATTTCCCGAAATGCCTTTGCTCGCATTACTGGAGAGCGTCCAATACAGAGTCTCCTTGTTGTATTGAAAATGCGCTCTTGGTCGTTAGACAAATGGGGGGTGAGGGGAGATAATTGCGTATGTGCTCTGTGTGTGTGTGTGTGACTTCAATAAAGTGATACAAGCCTAAACTGTCACAAAACAATTACGTGCATGCCAAGCACAATTACTTTTGGACATACTGTGCATAGAAACACGAAGGACTCCTGGTGAACATTCACTATAGCCTACGCATATTTACTACGGGATCCATGTCCTCGTGTTGTTGTTGTTGTTCTTGTTGTCGTCGTCGTCGTTTTTGCTGCCTTTATAACATTTGCCATCGAAATATTTCCAATACTCCCATCAATTCATTTACCTACCACCAAAAATGTTAATCGCGTTACGCCGTGCAATTGTCGGAATGAAACTCTAGAGTCCGTTGCATCGATATCCAATCGCGGAGATATCAGGACACCTGCTAATTAGACTCTATGCGTAACACAGGCATGCTGAGCAGGCCGCAGCAAATCCTGGAGTTGAAATAGAGACGCGAGCAAATCATTCGTCACAAGAAGCACGTTCTGTAGGGTTCGTTCGATCCACCTGGCTCCTCGCTAGCCATTCGGTAACTGTTGTACACAGCTTCCCGATCTCCCGATGCACGTGGTTGGTGATGGCGGTGGACTTGCCACTTGTAGATCACGCATAGAATTAGCCAGTCCCCGGGGCACGTGGGTTCGTTTGCTGCAACAGCGAAGTTTTGGCCCGTATGTGACGCTGCCAGATCTACTGTTTCTGTGACAGCTGGCGTTTAAGCAGAAACAAGTGACGTTCGACTACATACGTATGCGTAAGTTCATGACATGATCATGTTGTGCAACCCTTCTCGTCTACGGAGCGGATGATCGTCCGTAGCTGCATTTACCAGCTACCGAAACACTGTCGACACTACAGTTCTCTCAACTACAGCTTTGTGTACAGTAGCGGAAGACGTGACAAAAATCTTAGCGGCGTAGCTAATAGGCCATGCAACAGCAGAGTCGCAGACAACAATGGATTAGACCGCGCTAACCTTAGTATGCATACTAACTAGAGCAACGGCTATTCTAGTAATAAGAATAATAATAATAATTATAATTATACCTGTTTGTAGTTATAATATGTATTCATTATGTTATCAAAGCCAGCTGGTAAATGTACAGATTAAACTGCCTATAGGAACATCAGTTCCTACTTTGAAGACGATGCGCTGCCTTGGGAACGCTTGTGGATTGTTTGTCGCCGTTCGACTCCTCGACGATCCGGTTGATTTTGTCTCAATAATCAATGGGTAGATGATGTGCTCGTTCCCCAAGACCTCGTAGTAAGGAAGAGTTGTCTCTCTCCGCTTTGAGTGCAGCGCCGCCAACCGTGCGGGATATTGCCGTATAGCTCGTCGCATAAGGGTTCCGAATCGGCACGTCCCATATTAGCAATTTCTCCATGGCGCAGGGGGTCAGCAAGCCATACTGTCTGCTGTGATGTTTTCTTCTTCGCACAGATGTGTCGGCTCGATGCGCACGGCAAAGCCCGCCTGTATGAAGGCGGTTTTAGTTTCCGGGTTTGACAGCACGGTGCCGAGGTGATCATCCGGGCGGACGTTTAGCCAAAGACCGCTCTCCGTAGCCGTTGAGGTGGGACTTGGCTTGCGCCAGAGAACTTTTGTCCCACGTCGAATGTTTGCCCCTATTTCCATTCACGTTTAAACTATTCAACTGAATAATAATAATAATAATAATAATAATAATAATAATAATAATAATAATAATAATAATAATAATAATAATAATAATAATAATTAGTTTTGGGGGCCCCCGTAAAGCAAGATGGAATTTCGCATACACTCTCTAGGAAGAAAGAAGCCCTTACCAAAATTCGTCCACGACTGACACGCTTGCATCCTCAGGCCGCGCTGTGCATTTGGAGATATAGTCTGGGGTCTTCAAAGTTTAACTACACACTGCGTTCATGCCCTGCTATAGTGTGCTCTAAAGAATTAACCGCGTATGATGACGTCAGCAGAGATATACTTAGTGAAGTCCTAAACGTCAATTTGGAAGACAACACCTGGCAGAGAGCAAGTCTCCCAATACGTGAAGGTGGTCTGGGAATACGAAGTGCTATTGACCTAGCTCCTGTCTGCTACGCTGCTTCACTGATCCGATTTGGTCCGCTCGCAGCCTCGTTAGTGGAGGAGGCAGTTCGACCACAAATAAAAAATGAAACTAGTAAAGCGCGGGACACCATTAGAACCATGCTGGACCCGGGGCGTTTGGAAGAATATCCCAGCCAATATAACCTCGATGAGCTCAAAAGCAAAAAAAGAGCAGGGAGATCTTAGAGGGGCTTGTTACCCAGAGAGACCGCGCCGTATTCTTAGCGGCACAAGATAACTTCAGTGGGGGTTGGCTTAAAGCCTTACCCTCACCTCAGCTCGGCACCATGCTGGATCCCAACCATTTCCGCATGATGTCAGCACTTAGAATCGGCGCCCCCGTCTGCGAGCCGTTTCAGTGCAAACTGTGTGGAGAGACGGTAGATTCCAGTGGCCTACACCCATTAAGTTGCCCGAAGAGCGCCGGTAGATACTCCAGACATGCTGAACTAAACAAGGTGATTATAAGGTCTCTTAGGAAAGCCGGTATACCATCTACACTTGAACCGAGAGGTTTAGTGTCCGCTGGCGAAGAAAGACCTGATGGGGTGACCATTGCATTATGGTCTCATGGGAAGTCCCTTGCTTGGGATGCAACGGTTTCGTGCACCACCGCGGCTTCCTATTTACACCACAGCTCAGTTGAGCCGGGGTGGGTGGCAAAGCATGCGAAGCCAGAAAACGCGTTAAATACACTGAACTGGAAACAAGATATACTTTCGTGCCTATTGCCATGGAGACGCTAGGACCAATCAGCAAGGGAGCCGAAGCATTTCTCAAAGATTTGAGTAAGCGAATTCACGAGGTCACAAGCGACCAAAGAGAGGGTCAATTCTTGAGGCAAGCGTTGTCCTTTGGCCGTTTGCAGAGGAAACGCGGCATCTATTTTAGGCGCCATGAAGTGAAATAATTATTTAAAAAAATTTGCAATAATACGGTCAGACCTCACAACTGTAACATTATTTAATAAATAATAATAATAATAATAATAATAATAATAATAATAATAATAATAATAATAATAATAATAATAATAATAATAATAATAATAATAATAATAATAATAATAATAATAATAATATGCAACAGTTTGGTGCACAACCGCGGCTTCCTACTTACATCACAGCTTAGTTGAGCCGGGTGAGTAGCGAAGCACGCGGAAGTCAGAAAACGGAATAAATACGCTGGACTAGAAACAAGATATATCGTTGTGCCTGCTGCCCTGGAGATGCTAGGACTAATCAGCAAGAGAACACACATATTCCTCAAACAATAAGTAAGCGAATTCAGGAGATTACGAGCAATTAAAGAAAGGATCAACTCTTGAGGCAAGCGTTATTTTAGTCGTTTGCAGAGGGAACGCGGCATCTATCTTAAACACCACGAAGTAAGATTATTTTTTTAAATATTCGTGATAATACGTTCAAACCTCACAATTGTAACTTTGCGGAACATGCAGCAATAATAATAATAATAGTTATTATTATTATTATTGTCACAGAAATTGGACGAGACAAAAGCTATTACTTGCTATGTGTAGAAAAAACGCAGCATCAACAGTTAGTGCTATAAAGAATCAGAAACGCATACAAATCTAAAAAGATTTTCATTCACACAGTGCGTTCATATATTGCTATTAAATGAGCTAAATCAAAACCATTATTATTATTATACGTTGCCACTACCCTCAGCGCCCTCACGTGGACTAGCGCGACGTTCAAATGCGTGCGATTACAAGTAACGCATCTGAGCAGCCGTCGCAGGTGAGCCCAATCGCTCATCTTTAACACATAGCAATTCATACAGCAATTCACGTCAACAGAGCGCTACGTAAAGCACACGCACGTATATATATATATATAAATAAATTGAGCCGGAACCGATCGGCTCAGCCTCAGTCAAAGGAGTGCTGGCTTACCTGGTGAAGTAATCGTAATGCCAGCATTAACACTCCATCAAGAAGCAAACCTCGCTTTCCTGCTTGCAGTTTGTCTATGCTCATCTCTCCAGTCTCTCTTTCTCTCTCTCTTTCCCTGCTTTCCTGCTGAGAGCATCTCTATCTCTCTGCTCGCCAAGGTACTCATCTTTTTAATCAAGAATATATTCCCTTAGCAACAGCAAAACAGCTTTTGTGTTTATGCTAACTCATGATCACAGACTTGTCAATTCGCTCAATGCAGTCTCTCAACCAAGCAGGACCTGGCTACAAATTACTCAAGCAGGAGCAATGGTTCTGGCCTCGTCGAATGCCAAGGCATCGGCGTCGGCCGAATGCAACTTTCTGCACCTATTTGACAGAACAATAGAATTATCTGTAGTACAAACTACTGACCTTCTTTAGACGTACGTCTACACACACTAGACATTTTAATGTCTACATACAAAGACATTTTATATGTGTGCACTCATCAGTGCAACCCCTTACGAAAACGTGCAAAGAACATGAGAATTAGCCTTACGGAATAATTAAGTCGTACATGTTATCAATAAAGCGCACTTAAAAAAAGTATATATATATAGGTGTGGATGTATATACAATATAAATGTAGAGTAATCACTAAAATTAAAATGTCTTGTGCGCCTCAAGTAAAGATAGTAATGCAATGCAAGCAAATCAGTCGACCTAAATATCGAAAATATAAAGCAATTTCTTTGGCTTAAGGAGACTGTCCAATTCACATATTAGAGTTTCGGATTAACTTGAGTCGACAAATACGCCTAACGGCGCTTTTCGAACTTTCGAACGCATGGTACCATGGGCTCATTGGTGTGTCCGATGAGCAATATGTTTCATTATATATATATATATATATATGAACAGAGAATATTTTTGAAGTCAAGTCTAATCGCGTTTAAAGTTGCATGGCCAGTTCCCTGTATCAAATGTTTAACTTCAACCGAACCGTTCGAATGTTATATATAAGTCAAAGGACAATTTTAAATTCTCACCATATGGCGTTTAGGAATATATAGGTAGTCGTGATAAATGTATGGACGAGTATGTGCATCGGTACATCCTTACCATCATTGCTTTGCTCCATCGCCTGGCCCGGGATGCGTAGCGCAGCTTTCTGGGAAGCGCGAACTTTTACTGTACTCCACGTAACGTCCGCGCCTATCCGGACAAAATGCAGGTAATCCAGATGTGCCAGTGTGAAATATAGTTGTTTCGAGTTTTTAGTAGTAGTAGTAGTAGTAGCAGTAATTTTTTTTATAATAAAAAAGTAACCGATGAATAACTTAAGTAACTTAGTAAAAAAAATTAATCGCTTCGATGATTGCCATCCAAGAGGATGTCACTGTTGGTTAGCCAATGAGCCAGCTTGTGGCTGACTGTGACACACAGAAAATCCATTGCAGACCGACATTGTAAGACGTAGGGCCGTGCACACAGATCGTTAAGTAAGTTCACCGCTATGTAGCCGTTATTTGGGCGCACTGTCTGTCGTTGTTAATTAGCTGAAAACAGCAACGGCTGTCGCATCTCCGGGTCGACGACCCGGACCAGTCAATAGGATGCGTACACTGTACGAGATCCCGAGGGTGAGGTCGTATTCCTTGAAATACACAAACACGTGCTGAAGATTGTGCACCACGAGCAGCTGGTACAAAACCACCAACAACACTGTCTACAACGAGAATCTCATTTTTACCAAGGTTTACTGCGCGTAAACTTTCCGTTCACTTACACGCTCTGTACAAACACAAAAACATCAACTGTAGACGTAGTTACACCAATCGCTGCATTTGCACCAGATGAAAAAATTCGTTGTTGCACTTCCTCAGAAACACACACAGACATCAACAAATTCACGTTTACTCTTGCCGTGATTTGAGGGACGCGTTGCAAACTTTGTGCACAAACAACACGAACAACAACGGACGCAGATACACCAAGATCACCCACCAAAAATGCACGTATGCACCAAAAATGACGAAGTTGGCTGTTGCACGTTTTCACACAAACAAACCGATGCACTTTTTCTTTTGCTGCCGAGCTTTGAAGACCGCTTTTGTCGCTGCTCCTCAAATGGTCGCAACTGTTATACGACTACGAATTCAAGCATGAAAAACAGTACCAAAACTATCCCGAAACGGTTCACTCGAATAAGAGTATCGCACTGTACTATATGGAGATCAACAATCATCTATGCCTAGTTTGAAGAGCTGCCGTTTCACTCCCAAACAGGAACTTACAACGGCGGGAAAACGATTTCTGTCGGCAACAACCCGACTCAACCCAAGTCCTCGCGATGATATTTCGAATTGGTGTTTCTGCCTCTTCCTGGCCAGCGTTACTCCTTGACGGACGGACACCTTGACCAGCGCCACTGATTTAGTATCGATCTTGATCATTCGATCCCGCTTCCGTCTCTCGGTTTTCCCCGTCCGTCGCGTGTCTACAGGAGCTGTGAGGAGCACTGAGTCTCACTGGTTCGACCTCACTGGTGTCGACCTTCCGCACCGGTCACAATGAAGTAGGGCAGAGCGCGTATCTACAGTAGAAAAAGCTCTCGTAACAGCCGTATCGTGGCTAGCTGGCAGGTCAGACTATATCGAGCTGCGCACGCCCGAGGCTGGAGGTAACGCGGCGTGGCGTTCCCCCTCTGATTTCAGGACGATGTGAGCTCGTTCGTGGAGCTCGCATCAAATGACTTCGGACAGCCGACTGCGGACGCGGGCCACCGGAAGTGGCGCCCCCTCGCGGGCATGACCAGAGTTAGGCCCCGACCTGAGTCGCTGAGTTCTCTGGCTACTCAGAGGTGCAAGGCAATGGTTATCTCCTACCTCTCCCGCCGCAGCTACTAACACTACTACAGGAGCGTCGAATACGGATACCCTTATAACGATATATATATTTATATATATATGTATATATATATATATATATATATATATATATATTATAATATATATATATATATATATATATATATATATATATATCTATATATATATATATATATATATATATATATATATATATATATATATATATATTATAACCTGCAAAATAGTGTGAAAGTGTACTTTCTTTTTTTAATTCTAAAACAGGCTATTTAACACACACAAAGCGTCAAACGACATTAAATCGCAACATCTTGATGACCAATGTTCGGGACACCTCATCCTCAAACGTCAATTATCTAGCCGGTTGTGTGACCTGTGTAGATCCGTTTTGTTGGAATTTGAGTTTACTCGCATTGATTCTGTCCAAGTTGGGCTAAAGAGAAATAAAAATCATGCTGCGATAACGCTCGCCATTTGCCGTAAAAAAAAAAATATAAGGTCTATTGATTTGGACTATACTGTCACATATGGCATAAGTAACGGCTCTTCGTGAATCCCGTAAGAGTTTTCGTTTGCCTAGATGGGCCACTTTCGTTTATTCACACTTTCATTCAGAAAAAAATTAGACATGTCGTGAAATGTAAGTTTTTTTCACATTATCAGCACTACGCTGCATAATTTTGAAAGTCATTGGCGCTCTTGCGTCAGATGAAGCTTAATAGAGTACATCGCTCAAACTAAGCAGTCCAAAATACACCAGGTTGAGGTGCACGAAAGAATCAGTTGTTGGGCACTGAACTGATGCTTCTGAATATTGTTCCACGCTGGCGTGCACAGCGTGTTTTTTTTGCTGCTGAATATTGTTGTGCTGGCGTGCACATATTTTTAGCCAAACGAGGTCTTGTACGGCTCGGCCCAAGTTCACGAAAGAAATTTCACGAAGAGCTCGCTAGCATGCCCGTACAGAGTTTCCCTCTTTAGGCAAAATGTGCACAATCTCTACTCGTTCCTCCGTTGAGCAACGCTCAGTCTAAGATTTGGCAGCCCTACCCTTTTCTGTCTGCAAGAAAGCAGATCGCGGAGATAGCAGAGCTGAGCAACGGAACATTTAAAATATGCCCACTGATTATTTGGACACGCTATATATATATATATATATATATAATTGAAACGTAGAATGTAAGCTCCTTGGAGTGACTAATTGTTCTTCTTTCTTTTTCAGGGGCCAGAAACAAAAATACATAATGCACACACTTTGATCTGGGTAGTGTAAGAATTTTAAACGCACTAATGACCTGGTGGTTCTCTGACCTACATGACCGGTATGTTTGGCTATCTGAGATAAAGCGAACTCTGTCTCATTAAGTATGACTTCCTGCACAACAAGAGTTCTCTGAGGCATAAGAAATATTACCAGATTGGCCAGCAAGACCAATCTGGTATTATTTCATATGCCTCAGAGAACCCTCCAAACAATCAACGAAGCCAACAACTTTGAAGACTTCGATAGCTTGTTCTACACACACAAGAACAGTTCGTAAATCGCTGCCCAGCTTGGCTATCTCGAGACGAAATAGCATGCATGTGTCATCCGTGTGCGCAAACGTCTTAGATATATCATTTGCCGAAATCATAAGCGGGATTAAATTCGTAAAAATAACTAACATACAAGACCCAAGTACCGATGCTTGAGTTGTACCGATATTGACTTCGTTTCATGTGGATTCAACGTTCTCCTAGATAAATATAACTAGAACCAATCAATTATCATCGGTTTAGTCCCAAATATTCTAAAATTTAAAGGAATAACGAGTGGTATAAATATTTGAAGTCAGCTGCACCGCCTAGAAAGATTCTGGGGCAGACGAAAATCTTAGCTAACTTCTCTCAAGCCTCCTAATCATAAGATTTTCGAAAACTTTATACAATTGGTCAACTAAAAATATGGGGCGGTAGTTATCAGCCTGGGTACGCTCCTTCTTCTTCTTCTTGAATAAGAAACTATTTTTGCGTTCTGTAAGATGGTTGGAAACGAAGCACTTTTAATTGATAAACTAACTATAGTGGCGAGTGGACGAGCGAGAGCGGAGGCATGCACTTTTATTAACTTGCTGGGGTCACTAGTCGTTCCTCAAACCCAGCCCGCTCTCGTGTTTTGGAAAACCATTTGAAGTTCAAATGCGCTGACCTCATCTAATCTAAGAAAGATGTTTGATCTGTGTGCCAGATCGATGCTAACTATGCTCGAATATCTGTTCGGGTGTCAAGTGCAACCACGGTGGTTGACCCAATCGTTGCGAAATGCCTGCTGAGCTTATCATCAATGCCCTGCAAATTCCGGAACTGCTATCTGCAATAAAGAGCATGCGCCGATAGTGGTATAGATTTTTCTGGGCCACGGGACTTACTAGCGAACTTCCAAAGATGAGAAGAGTTTTCGTTTAGCTTCATAAATCTGGAATTGTAAAAACAGTCGCAGGGCCCGCCTGTATCTCTGGAGAGCATTACAGTAGGCAGGCTTCAATTCGTGTGAGTCTACTTTGGGGTGCCATGCATAAAGCTTGTTGGTGTTGCGCCTAAGACGTCTATGACCAGGGAAAAATACACATTTATGCGAGCTATCAACTGCACTGTTAAGGAGGGCAGCAAAACACGAATCGACGTATTATTCGTAGTAGAGCATCGTGGTTACAGAATGCATCAAAACGTAAACTCAACATTAGCTGTAGCGTACACTTGTAACCAGTTAGTGCTTTGACTAGCAAACAACCCTACGGAAACTGTGCCGTATCGGCGAGTGGAAAATTAATTTTCAGGACGACTGTGTTGCGGAGCTGCAGGATGTCCTTTAAGCATACCGGCGGTGTGATCAACAATGCATGTTCCCCATAACGGACGATTTGCTTCGATCAAGGCTACCATCTCTAGAAAAGAAGACCGCAAAATATTCCTCACAGAGAGATACCAAGAAGGTAGATCTTCGACACTTCTAATTTGAACTCTAAATTTGAACTAAATTGTAAAATCTTCAATAATATCAAGATTGTTAGCAGTAATATTGCTCATAATAATCTAGGAGAATTATCTTGTTTAGATCTTGTTGTTGATGTTAAGTATAGCAGCCATGAATGCACCTAGTGCACTCTTGGTAAATATTCCGCCGCTTCAACGGCAAACTGGCTTAACTATACTCAGAGCACTGAAGGTGCGAAAGTCAATAGCCAGCAAGAAAGTATGAAAGCCAATCACCAGAATATCTAGCTCACTACTACTGCTTAAGCTGTGGTAAGCCCCGCATGAACTGCGGGCGATCTCTCTAAGTGCGTCTGTCGACTGTGACTCTCAGTCGTGTACGAAATATCATCATGCGTCTACCTGCCTCGCCGTAGCGAAGAGATCACTGCACTGCCTGTCGCGAATAGCAGCATGGCGAGAACAGCTGACAGCGTTATACGTGTCAATGTTATGCATATATAAAGCTATTCTATTATTGGCTTATATATATATATATATATATATATATATATATATATATATATATATATATATATATATATATATATATACGAGATATGAGTAAAATAAATGAATAAATGTGATAATAAATGTCTTTTCAGGCGGACTCCTGTTCCAAGTCCGGAGGAACTGCATCGCGGATAAACCGTATGAGGTAGGGAGGGGGAAGATGCTTCGATGTAATGCCAAAGTAATACCGAGCCTGGGGGGGTGGGGAGGAATCCGGGTTTAGTGGGTTTGCGAGTCTCACACTAGTCACGCAGGCTGCTAGTGGCGCATGTGCATCATGCATTACCGAAACCTCCCAGAACAAAAAAAAAGGGAGGGGGAAGAGAGAGAGTTAAATGGTTGTCGTTGCGCAATACATATCGCATACAAAGGCCGCGCGCTTCGATCCGGCCTCCGAGCTATATTTAGCTGCTGCTCGCTGCAATAATGATGCGACTGTAGCTGACCACATCAGCAGACGATCAATACTAGCTATTGTCGAGGCAAAACGACACCGAATCTGTACTCAAAATAGACCTAGAACGATGTGTGAGAGCGCATTTGCGTCCAGTTGTTGTGCGTGTATGTACAGTTTGCTTATGCATATATATATATATATATATATATATATATATATATATATATATATATATATAGTGTTATGCAATAAACATGTACACTCGCATACATCATGTATATAATCGATTTTGTTTGTAATTAATTAGGGTTATATTGCACCCAGCAACTGTTGATCGCGATTTTACCTAGGCCCATATAGTATAGGCAAAAAACGCGCTCCAATGTGTCAACGTGTGAACGGCATGGTAAATGAATGGAGCTATATATATATATATATATATATATTGTAACGAAGTTCACCCACTGTATACGCATCATAGCGCAATTCCTAACCGACCACGTCTGATGGCTACAGCGCCCGCGCCAGAATCTCAACGTACACAACGTTCACCGACCGATACATGTCTCAACCGAACAAGACATGTCTCAACTAGCCAGCAGAGAACAGCCACAGCCTTTCGCGCCGAAACCCCAACTTCCTCCTCTTCCGCCGTCTAAACGATCATCGGCCGACATCGGGATGATCGCCAGTCCAAGTCAAACAGTCACTTAACCTGTATTCCTATACGAAACAAACACAAACTGCTGTACGTTTCGACCGATTTGAGAGCGGGTTCTGTGACACCCTTTGGGATGTCAGCACGCGGCGCCTCGTGAACCAATAAATAGACCCGAGTAGCATGGCTTAAAAACCATCCATTGCTCGGCTGTGCTTTGCATTAGACCCAATGCTACGTGTCGTCGTCATTCATCGTTCCTGAGTTCCTCGCGCTGCAGTACCCGTCCGGCTGAGTTACATCCCCAAACTGACTTAGCGTAACACAACAACGTTACATTAAAAATATAAGCTCCATGAATTTTCTATGCCGCTGACACATAGGAGCACGCGGGTTGTTTATACTATGCAGACCTAGGTACTATATATGTATACATATATAGTCCATGTATGGCAAACCTCGTAACAAGTGTCTGTTTTCGTAGTTAGCCCGCCTCCAAGTGTCTGTTTTGAAACCATGGGTTTAGATCGTAGAATAACAACACCTCTACCTTTGCCGGTTTAACTTCCTAGCTGACTAGGTGAAACTCGAGCACTGCTGTCTTTAGATCTTTGACGTTCAGCCCAATAAATAAACTTTATCATTCGTTATCGAACAAGCTCGCGACACTTGGCTCAGCGGTTACACTCGAATCAGCATTGCTTTAGGTATTAATCCTATTGCGGGTCTCCAGCGACATATATATATATATATATATATATATAATAAACGCGATCCTCTATAACTATGATTGTTTAGTAGTCTGGTTATTCCGCATATCCTCCATCCGCATATCCTCCATCCGCATATCCAGATCGTATCTAACGAAAC
>QVRM01004601.1:0-42665 GCA_003439945.1 Dermanyssus gallinae | reverse complement strand
TTGTAGATGATTGTTCTGGGATCACCTACCAGATGGAGATGACTGTCCCGGATCCCGTTGTTTTGGTCCGGCTCGAGTCTATCATCTGTCGCTGTTTCTCACTTTTCTCACGCTTTTTTTTTTTATCTGTGCTGTTTGATCCAGTAGTTGCGGTACGGTTCTGTTAGGGGTTCCGCGAGGACACCAGGCACGAGAGACACGGATCGATAATTGAGTAGGACATCGAAGGACGCTTGACAACGACGTCCACAACAGCAACAACAACAACAGACGTTCGTTCTATACGTGTCTATTTGTCTGGCCGACTACAAACTACTCAGCCGCCGAATCTCTGTCGGACGATCTATAAAGTCGACATCTGCGCTGTACAGATTTCATAGAATCTATGCGTGGATTGGTAGGAAGGATCATCATTCGTCGCCGCAACGTGACATACGTTTTCCGACCAGTCGGAAGGAACATAGCCTCCGCCGCGGAAAGAAATAAGCGCTAGGCAAATGTCTTCTCCATCAGCAGCGCACTATCGTCAGCTTCTCGTCAATCTGCACAGCTCGGCAGATCGCCGAAAGAACAGGCAGACCGTACGTTCGACTGATTCTGATCGAACTGAAAATGTATCAGATTCTCATCTTACGGCCGGCATACGGTGCCTCAACCGCCGGACGGTGTTAAAATATTTCAACATCTTTGTCTGAATTACAATTGCCCATTACATTTATCGCCACTAAAATCTAATTTTCTATGGCACAAGGTACCAGCGTTTACCCCTAGGACTGTTTTTGAGAAATAATTAACTATCTTCCAGTTAGTTTAACGAGGGGCGGTGAACAACTCTAAAATGTATGCTTTAGTAACGATATGACTTCTTGAAATAGTATACTCGTAAACCTTAACGTGTACTGCGCAACGGTGTAGATCAATATTAATTTTGAACTTTATATATATATATAATTTACACTTCGTGCCCACTTCTAGTTATTTTTTTATTTCAACCACCTTTATATTGTAAAAAAACTATATCGTGGGCGGGACGTAGGGGAGGAGATAGCCAGTAATTTTATACTTAGGAGTCGCGGACTCAACCCCGGCGTGACACATACCAGCTGAAGCAATATCTCTTAATATAAATTTGTATTTCTTAGTGTTGGCAGATTTGGATAGTGGTGATACTTTCATGGTATATGTGGGCATATTTTGCTAGTTGACGCAGTAAGGTCATTTTGCATTCGATGTTTATATCAAACACCTTAAAGAACAATATCTAATAAAAGTTTTTACATGATTGATGATAATAAATCCGGTATGACGTTATACGTTAAAAAATCAATATATATATATTTTTTTCTACAGTAATGGTTTATCTTGATAGAGTACATAGGCAAACGCATGAAACGCAAACATTAAATTTGATGCGTATAGCTCAAGCTGAACCCAAGAATAATGGATATTCTAACTCTCTTTCAGCTACCGCGAAGTATTGGAAACGATATTGGCCGCACAGAGTGACACAGAGAAAGTGATGGCCTTAAGATCTTCATCGAAGCTGGTTGTATATATATATAGACGCACATACTTAAGAAGTTCCTAGAACTCCTACACAAGCACGCGTGAAATAAGAACGTCGAGCGCAAATGTCTTCTGCGGAGTTGAAATTAAACTACGAATTGGTTTTATGTCGATGTGACCACGCAAACGACGTTTACATAGATAGTGCGACCACAAGAGAATTATTTCTTCGACAAAGAACTGTTTCTATTTCTGTTTTGTCGGAATGTTAGCTACCGTTGACTAACGGAAGTGACATAGTCGTACCGAAGAAATTCGAAAAAAAATCGAGACCCGGTAATTGTTAAGCTTCACGTTTATAATTGAAAATTTGACATTACAGAAGTAAACACAGAGTTTCAGGATAATGCGCAGTTTATTGGAATTGCATTTTTGTATTGAATTGAAGGTGGTTCACTTTGTAGATACGAAGCACTTTAGGTCTAACAGCAGAACATATTTTATGTGGATGCATAAATACAGCTGAGATTTTCTCGTACTTGACATACGCATTACTCGTGTTGCTTTCGGAACACCACGTTTATTCTGTTTGGGGAAACGGCTCCTGCCATTATTGAACAAGTCATCTAGCGATCGCAAAAGTTTGTCGTACGTGCTTAGATATGTCAGGCACCTCCCGAAAGGCTTTAGCAGCGGCGGATATTCCGGCGTCCAGATGCTCACTCGTCTCCACAGGGTTTTCATACACAAATATTAAAATTCCATAGATCCAAAGAGAGCATTGAGACTCGATAAGTATAGGTATTGTTGAGAAAATGCGATGCAATTCCGAGCCTGGAAGGTGGGGAGGAATACTGGTTTAGTGGTTTGTGAGTCCCACACTAGTTGCTGATAGCTGCCAGCGACGTGTGTGCATTATGCATTCCGAAACCTTTCATAAAAAAAAGTCTAGGTATGCTCCTACTGCAGAGCCGTTGTGCGCTTGCGCGCCATTGTCCAGGATCACATTGTCGAGCGAATACCCTCTGGAATGGTCAAGGTTTTGTAGAGTAATTTTAAAAAAATAGGGATATTTATCGATTTAACATTTAGAGTCAATTTGAGTCTATATTGTTAGTGTGCACTTCTTCGCACAGAAACGATCCTCTTCAGGTAAGAAATTTGTGCAGAGTTGGAGGTTTCTTCTTCTCGCGTTGATTCGATTAAGTATTTAGTCGCTAGAACAATCCGTCACTTAAGAAAGTGCCATATTTGACCGCGTGCGACGAATTTTTGCGACTCCCAGAAATGACGCCTAATGACTGGTGATCGCTTTCGAAATAAATTATTGTTAGGAAACTGTTAATGATTTATTTGTTAAATAAACATCAAACAAATTATTGTAACTAATTTACAGTTTCTTATTACTTTAAAAATACGAATAATACGTTTGATTTTTGTTTCTGGCATTTTCCATCAGTAAACTGTAATTACTTTATAACAACAGATTGAACTATCATCAGTGCTTGGTACAAAAATTATTATTATTTTTGCCTGTTTGGTAAGAGTTTGCCTGTTTGCATAGACAAAATGTGCTATTTACGAGGCAGAAGGTAACAGTTGGTAAGATCTTCAGTTTTCAAACCTGCAATTTACGGGGAGTTTCTTTATATTTCCTAGAATGACGGCGCTACGCGGGCTTTGACTCTGAGCTTCGCAGTGTACTACTTGCAGAAAGTGAGTGCCGGCTAACGTATGCCGCCTACAAATTCGACGTTATGTCTTTTGGTATTCTTTACTATGATTCAATTTTTATAACACCAGCTTTCTGTATTTTATAGGCCTTTTTCTCGATGTGTATTCAGAGTTTGTCTGCGTACATAAATACTCCTATATATACATGGGAGTTAAATAGTATTATTAAAAATAAAGAAAAATATCTATGTGTATATCTATATTTCTGTTGACAAGATGGAAGGCGGTCGGGGCCCTTTTGCTTGGGGTCGCGGGTTCGACCCCGTCGTCGCTACATACCCCTTTGATGCGAGTTTTTGTAAAGATGTGCAGTTTTTGTTTTAAGTTATATATATATATATATATATATATATATATATATATATATTTAACGACAGCGTGAAAATAAAATTATTACTTTTGAGGATTTGAGATGCTGGCACTATTCCACCTTGTCCTTGCTGCTGAATGTCAGCGATTATTTCCCCCCTATTTTCGCATTTTGTCGCATTGTTTCGTTATTATACCACCACAATTCATGGGACGAGTAATCGAGATATTAATTATTTTAATTATTTATTGATGATTTTTGCAGTGATTAATGAAAACGTGTCGCTGGTGATATCTCGCCAGTTGCTCAGCGATGTGGCACAACGACTTCAAACGATGGGGACCGGGCCCTTGTCCAAGGAACTCTGCCTATTCACATTGGAAAAGCTCCAGCCGCGACTTATTTCGTTTCAGGTCAGTGTTTATGCCATCGTGCAGTGTGTCATTTGTGCCTCGACGATGCGGCCATTTTAACCTAAATAGTGCTACGTGTCTAGGCAAACGCTCATGTGCTCTTTTTTAAAAATCAATCCTACACAAACGTGGTTATTCATACACATTTGGGCAACCGGCGGGGCAAATGTCGTGATCTGTGGCGTCGCGTCAATATATCCTACTTGTTCTCATTAATTAATATAATATATTTGTTTTATTAACACCCAACTGGGGTAAATGTGTTTATGTTACATCAAAATGTTTCGAGACGCCAACAATCTAGCGTTTTGCTAGTTCTGCTATAGACCTAACCGCCGGCATCCCGCGGCGTGGTATCGATCACATTTGCTCCAGCATTGTTTGCATTGACATTCATCCTGTGGTCATGAAAACACCTCCACGTTGCACAGAACTGTATGAAAATTTCCATCCGTGAGCTGCAAAGGCCGTCGTTAGATGGCGACCTATTACACCGGCTACCCCCGCCATTCAGTGCTCGTCATTGCTGCTGTTCCATAAATACCTATGTCCACGTCCCTAAATTTTAGTTTCCCAGTTCGCATATAAACCTTTCAAAGGCGCACGTTTTCTTCAGATTAAAATCGTTTGGTAGTTCTTCCCGTCAGTAGCGGGCCACCCTCTAAGACGTGACACAATTCTATTCCTTTGCAAGTAGTCGAAGCGCAAAAACCCTCTTTAAAAAGAAAAACCTCACCCCATCAATTAAACGCAATTCGCCTACTCCCAACTTATCCCATATTAGTGGAATGCCGTATGTGGCTATGGGTGCTATCTGTATCCCGAAAAGAGCAATTGCTGCATGAACTGAAAGCATATGTGGCCATTTAATTGCCACAGCTGCGATGGTGGCCTTCCTGACCCTCTCCTGGATGTGTAATCGAAAACTGCTGGCCGCTTGTTGACAAGGTTATGCCTAGGTATGTAAATTTGTTTACAAATTTAATTTCTGTTTCCCCTGACTTGGATCACGTCACCCCTGGCCATACGGCCGCCCCTTCGGAATTTCATAGCTACTGTCTTTCCCCAGTTAACCTTCAAGCCCTTCTCATCCATGAATGTAACTAGTCGATTCATGGCTTGTTTCACCCTGAAAAGACTGCCACCAAAGATGACCACATCATCAGCGTACAGTAAGATTCTGGCCCACTCTTGGGTCCAGCCCGCCCTTATCCACTCTGGTAGTCCACCCAAAAGTACGGAAAACAGCAATGGGCTCAGTCCATCGCCTTGTGCGACGCCTGTGGTTTGAGCTACTTCTCCCGCAATACCGACCCCGTTATCAATCTGCACCGTGTTCTGCTTTAACATATTAATAAGTAACCTCAGAACTGCTGCCGGCACTCCCAGATTTTGCCAGCTCTTCAACTATTTTATCCCTTGGTGCTATGTCAAACGCTGCCTTTAATCTAACAAACACCGCATATATACAACTTCTTGGCCTAGACAGCGTTTCCCAGATTGCTCCTAGCAGCTCCCGAATTGCTGAGTAAGTTGATTTTCCCTTCCTAAATCCATGCTGCTCCTCCGGTATTACCCCCCCGCTCCTCCAAGAATGACCCCAGTCTTCTAGCTATTATTCCCGAGAATATTTTATACGGACAGCTTTTTATTGATATTCCCCTCCAAGCTTCTGGTTCAGTTTCTACTCCCTTTCCTTTTGGAATGACTATTAAAGTCGCTTTCCTCCAGGCCTCTGGAATTTCCCCCTTGTTTAAACATTCATTGAATAAGGCTTGCCAGCAAGGTGCGAGAATTAGGGTATCCTTCATGTGTTCATTTCTTATCAAGTCTTTCCCGTGCGCTTTGCCCCGTGGTGCTCTGTCTATTGCTTCTATCACTTCCCTAATTGAGATTTCTCTCCCTATCCAAACCCTCGCTTCTTCCGTTGTCTGATCCCACGGGCCTTCGTATTCTAGCGGCGCTTTCGGAGTTGTGTCCGCCCCGGCCAATATTCGCCTAAAATGTTCGACTAACCTACCCGTCTCTACGGAACACTGTCTTCTCCCTTTCGTTTCAGCCATGTATGTGGACGTTCGTCAGCCTCCCTTATTGCTACCCACTCTATTTTTTCCCAGTGCTTCTTCTTCTCCTCCTTATACGCTTTCTTAACCAGCCGTTTAACCAACGCTGCCAACGGCCTCATTAACGGAACGGTCTTTACATATTCTCGCGTCAGCTTACTAGCTTGCTTGGCTGCCCTGCACCTTTCATTAAACCAGGGTCTTCCGCTTCTCTCCTGTGGCGGCAGCATCGCAGACCTCAATAAGCCTACTAGACTGCGTTCATAGGAATCTACCTGGATTACCCCTGGCACCGGAAGTACCCCGCTAAGCCCTTGTAAAAGGACGTTGCCGCTAAGCTTTCTCCCTGATCCTTCCCTCTTCCCTAATTAATATAATATACATATAAAAAGCTTTACATATCCACCGCATTGTCGACAGGGTGGCGTAGCGGACGTGGTTTGCGGTTCTAGTGCTGTGAGTAGTGGGTTCCATTCCAACATGTCAAGAAGATATCTAATTACTTTCTGGGCTGACTCTCAGCCAAGATTTAACGTCCACGGGACTGCTTTTTTTGCATTGCTTCATAGACGGACCCCCATAAATACAAATGTGCAACGGTAGGGCTCGAACCCGCGCACCTATGTGCCTCCTTCGGTCGAGAGGCGCAGACGAATGCACCACGCTCCGTACCGGGCTCGACATGTTAAGATATCTTGGGTTTCCCCGACAGCCCTTGTGGCAGCATGCCCGCTGACTCTCAGCGGTACATGATTTATCATCTATGATTCTCAGTGAGCACCGCTCAAAAAAATTCGATCAGCATCAGGGATTGAACTGGCGATACCCCGGGGATGACAACGTTTACTAGCGTACTATAAACAATACGCCTATCCAGCCGCTGACGTCTCTCGTCTGTGAACACAGGACACGAGGGTGTCCGACATTGGAAGGCGGGGTAAAATGGCTTACGGTAATCATATCACGACTCAAATGACTATAGATTTAATACCAACATGATTTCTGTAACGTGGGCTATTTGTGGTTATCCTATGGTTTTTGATAACAGTAGTACATTTTCAAGTTAGTGAACGTGGAAGTTTAAAAATTCAATATTGCATGGCCCCGATTTTTGTGAACTGTTCTCGATGGGTCGGTCGATCTGCCTTCCACTAGCCAAATCCTTCAGACGCAGCAGAATCTTCTTCCGAACATGTAGGCGTTTCGTTTCTCCGTCGAGAATATCACGACCCAACACCTAGATAGCTGGCGCTAACCGGCATGTTTCATGATGATATTTGGTACAAATAGGGTCACAAACATTTGCGACACTCATCAGAAGGGTTTATGGTGGAATCCATGGACGGATAAGTGGGTGAGAACGTGACGCTATTTAAAGCGTCAGGTTCTTGGAAGCATGGAACAAGAGTGGTTCCATGCTTGCATTGTCCAACACTGCCGGTGTGTCGAACGCTTCTGGCATTTCTCTCATTTTTTGTTCAAAGTCCCTACGGAACTCCTGCAATGTCACCGTAGTTAAAGTTAAAAGTAATTTACCAAATCCTCGATGAACGGCGTCGTTCTAGACAGACTATATATTAGACCTGCTTTGTGCGTTTCTAGGGAGGCTCAAAGATCTCTGAAGTTATGTTGGCTTTAACGTGTCGAGAGCGCTAAGATGCTGAGCGGATAGGTGCTCCTAGACTAGTGTGATACTATATGATGCCGTCCGGGCGACCTTTAGGTTGAACAGTATTAGAGCTGTCTTTACTGTGGAGCCGGGACTTAGATGATAGCGACGATGCTGCTATTAATTCGCTGAGATATGTGGGCCGAGAACGCTCTACTGCTTTCCGTTAGGTTAACACCCAGATAAGTATACTCCAAGACAAATACTAGCACCACCTAAGCTAAGTCTATTACTTTTCTTGAGGAGCCCGCCGGATCTGAACTCCATAGCCTTTGACTTCAGCACGTTAATCGTTAAACCATTGTGCTCGCTGTATGTCTCCAGCATCCTCAGAAACCTTTTTAGATTCATGGACACTCTACTGTAGAGCAGTAGGTCATCGACATAGAGAGTTATGCGAACACAGGCAGGGGTAACGGTCATTGATCAGGCCCCCGGTAAATCACTGAGTAAGACTGATAATAGGAGCGGGCTAAGTTCATCTATCGCCTGGGAAAAGCCGGTGGCTTGCAGAAAAGGCCGGTATTCCTGAATGCCGTCATCTAGGATGGCCAATTTTGCTGTCAGGATAGCTACCAGTATTCGCAAAACTTGTGGTCCTACGCCCGCAACGGCTGTGTTCTGCATGACTATCTCCCTGGGGACAGTATTAAACGCTGCCTTGTAGTCTACAATATAGCGTGCATAGAGAGAAACTTGACGATGACCGAGTACTTTATATATATATATATATATCACCTTACGTATGGTTGATAAAGATGTCGCTCAGTGATCGGGGTTCATGATTCCCGCCATGGTGTGTCACGGGTGTATCTGCATTTATGGAATGTAATGGAGACGAATGCGCTGTTAAGCGTTATAATAATAATAATTTATTGCATGTTAAGCAATGTTACAGTTGTGGGGTCTAAACTTATTATTGCCCTCTATTCGGTCGCTCGTGACCTCCCGAATTCGCTTGCTTAAATCTTTAAGAAATATTTCGGTTCATTTGTTGATTGGTCTATGGCTCGCTGATTAGCTTTATAATTATTCATATTTTTTATATATATTTATTTACTTTAATATAATTTATTTAATTAAAAAAAAAAAAAAAAAACTAAGCATTATATAATCGTAATATACAGTGTTGCATTATTTTTAGCATCCTGTTAATTTGAATAGTATAAATTTATATACGAAATATATAATTTTAGTCATAAAGCAACAACTGTAAAATTCAAAATTTGATGCAATTGCACAAAACATTATTGTATAATATTTAATAATTATTGTAATATAATAAAACAATATATATATATATATATATATATATATATATATATATATATATATATATTTTTTTTTTTTTTTTTTTTTTTTTTTTGCGGAGTGTTTAACTTCTTAACTAAATATACTTAAAGATACATTTATTGCTTTAAATAAGGTTTATCTTTATTAACTTTAAGAATATTTTGATATATGTAATACTATTTGTTTTTATTCATTATCGTATTTTTTTTTATTAATAAGCCTATTATCCATACTCTAAAACCATAAGTAGAGAATATATATCCTTATAGGAGAAATTATTAGAACGCGTTAACATAGTAATATAATGAATTATATAATCTCATATTAGAAGTAATTATAATACGTTATTATAAGACGAATTTTGACAAATTAAATTTTAAGTTTAGCATTTTCATGTTCCTTTTTATAATTATTTATGTTGCAGGAGCAAGAGACGACGGTCCGGCAACACCTCGCGGAGATTCTTGAACAAGAGGGCCAATGGCTGGAGGCTGCCACTGTGCTTGGCGAAATTCTATTTGAAAACGGCCAGAAGTGAGTATTCACTCATATGCGTCCATATAAAAAGAGCGTGGGTTCTCTTTTACAGCTTAGTCTCGTTAAGTCTTTGCCTGTAAATTGTATTTAGTGTAAAAACAAATATATGTGGTCCTTACTGAAATCAAAACGTAATCATACGACGAACACAACGAGGATCATTTGTTTCATTTTTGCTGTTAGCGGCTATTATTACTTAGCTGTGAATAACTTGATCAGAGAAAAGGAAGTATATGAACGCTTGTGATTAGATAAGTTCTGTCATTAATTGATTATTTGTCCACAGACAGTACACGAAGGAGTATAAGCTGGTCACGTATCTTCGAACGGCACGCCTTTATCTCGAATGCGGCGAGATTGCCAAAGCAGAGGCTTATGTCAATCGAGCATCGCTACTTCATCCCGATCAGAATCATGAACATCTCGTTCTCCACAAAGTTTGCCATGCTCGTGTTCTGGATTATAAAGGGTAAGCTAGTCATTTGAGCGGCAGTTAGCCATATACACGGTGTTTTTATGTAACCGCAAGCCCACAATAGCCTTTGTAGAACTTTTACGGGATTCGCTTCTTTAGAAGTTTAGGTGGAGCTAGTTGCGCGGGTCTTACGTACATGACTAAGTTGCCGACGGTCGCAAGCGAGCCAGTGGGAAGGGGTTTCGTTATCATGTTTCCGTATCTTAATAAAACCTTTCCCTCTTGTAAGAGAGAGTGCTATTTTTTTAGTGCAACACATTGGCAGAGCGCTTGTATTTAGTAACTGCATTTTGTTCTTTGCTGCTTTTCCAGAAAACTAGTTCTATTATATGTATATAACTAGAGTTTCATTAAAATAAACTTTTTAACTTAATGGGGGTTTGAATGGTAATACATCATCTCTTCAGCCTCCCGAATGCAAGGCAAAGGCTTTTGGCACTTAGCCGTCTCGCTCGCTAAAAAAAAACCAAGGGGTATTTTTTAATTTGTGGTTAAAGTGCTTTATGACTTAAATACGCTATTAATCTGTCTACTCGACCTACGTTGTGTCTGGACGGGTATACATTTAAGGGTGATTTTACTTAGGCATGTCACGGGACAGTTCCAACCGGTGCTCTTTCCGACAGATTGCTCGATAGCTTTTGTCACCCGAAAACGCGAGGCTTATTAGTTTAGTTTTTTATGTTTTTTGTTTCAAAAATTAGGGATACTTGATAAGAGGCCATGTTGTTAGAAACAGTGTTAGGATCCTGTGTATCCTGACTGGTCCTGTTTGACCATGTTGGAGCCGATGTTTTGGGATGCGTGGTAGCCTTATTCGGAATTGTGAAACTTGGAACAACTACTAGCCTTCTGCTTTTGTGCACAATTTGCTGACTTCATTGTGTGTAGGAAATTTATGGAAGCAGCGCAAAAGTACAACGAGCTGTCCTATCATTCTGGCCTCTCTAAGGAAGATCAAATGAACGCGTTGACGAGTGCACTTATTTGTGCAACGCTTGCTTCGGCGGGCCAGGTTCGATCCCGGTTACTAGCTATCCTGTTCAAGGACGAACGCGCCCAAAGGTTGCCAAGCTATAACATCCTCGAGAAGATGCACCTCGACCGAATCATAAAGCGCAGCGAACTCGGTATGTCGTATTCACGCATCCAGAAGCTTTTATTTCTATTTTGGCTTAAATTGTGACACAAGCCGGTATTGTAGCGCTGTCTTTAATACATTTCTTTAGCGCTCTGCATACAGGTTGTGGATATGCGTTTAACGAATAGTCTCAATCAATATTTGTTGTGTTTGTGTAGCCCAAGAGAGCGCAGGTTGTGTTCTGGCAAAAGTTACAATATACTTATATATATATTTTTTTTTCGAACGTTTAGCATTACCGTTTCTACCGTCAGAATCCACTATAGACCTATGTGCATTTTAACATATTCCAATGATTTATTCGTTATGTGCTTTTTATTGTCGTCGTTGTGGTTCTCGTTGATCGTATTACTGTCATCGCCCGTTGAGCAGAGGAGTTTAGCCAGTTGCTGAAGCCGCACCAGAAAGCTCTTAAGGAAGATGGCCGGTCGTTTCTCGAGAGCGCGATCGTTGAGCACAATCTGCTGTCGGCGTCGGCGCTCTACGATAACGTGACATTTGTCGAGCTCGGAGCCCTACTCGAGATCCCCGCCGAACGAGCGGAAAAGTGCGCCAGCCAGATGATAACCGAAGGTCGTCTAGCAGGCTACATCGATCAGATTGACGGCAGCGTCGAGTTTCACAGTGAGTTGCCGCAGGCCTTCTTTGTATGGCTAGATAATTCAACTACTTACACTCCTACGCTGAGATTACTTTCGTTTCGTTAGATTGGTTAAAGCTCTGCCAACGGGACGCCAATTCCCTGGACCCTATCAATCCCTATTACCCTATCAATATATCTATATATCGCGATAATTCGGTTTTGTGGTAATTATATGAGGTTTCAGATGTCAGAACGCCCAAATCAAAGATGCTATTTACACCTCTATTTCGTATATATATATATATATATATATATATATATATATATATATGGTTACAGTATAACAGTTAAAAAGCGTTTACTCTGTGTGTTCATTTGAATGATAGTGTACTGTCAGATAGGTTTATAATCGTTAAATAATTAAATAATATGACGCTCAACTAGACAGCAAGTGGTTTGCTAGCTACGAGATTCAACTACCAGGTTTCTCTGATTAAAGAGATACTTCAAGCTTTAACACTCGACGGACAGTGCAAATTCAGTGAGGTTGTTGAACGTTCCTGGTAAAAAATGGCTCGAACTCAGTTGGGTTGCGACCTCTTTACACTCTTCCTGACGCATTATCGGGCGCAATTGTCTCGTTTGCTGTGTGGCTTAGGGCACATATTTTATTGGAACCAGAGTTTATTTGCAATCATTTCCTTCAAGTTTGACCAAAATCAATTGAGGAACATGTTGCGGTAACGCTTGCCATTCACCGAGAAGTGAAAAAAATGGGTCCAATGATTATCTTGCACCAGGGGTCGCATAATCCTGCCACGTCTGACCCACGTAACGGCCCAACGTGATCCATTAAAGCCACTTGGCGAAGTTTAGCCGCAGCAGATCAACTACCAGATACTACTGCTGATGCTTGATTAGGCTTGATTTCTTGTGTCTGAATAGTATATCTAAACTGAATATGGATACATCGCTATACCCGACCTCAAAATGCGCCAGGTTTAGGTGCTGGAAGCACTCAGTTGTTGGGCACCGCTCTGAACCGATATTTCTGGACATTGTTCCACACTGCTGGCCACAGTGGTGATCTTTTCAGCCGAGCGAACGCTCCGTGACCTTCCAGGGTCAGGGACATCATGCACTGAACCCCTTCTGCAAAACTTCGGAAATATCTCGAAGAGTTCGTCAGAATGCTCACGCAGAGCTTCAATTTTCTTGATAAGTGTTCGCAATCTGTATGCGCTCCTCTGTCTAGTATCGTTTTATTTAAACATTTTCAGCTAAATTCGATTTGTTTACAAGAACATACAGCCTGAAAGACCATATGCGTTCTCTCATTGCTTTTTATTCAACCTGAAATGGAAGAAAATGTGTGTCGTGGAAAAATAAATGCCCGAAGTCGAAGCCGTAGCCTTGAAGCTGTAAGTTTAAGTTAACAATTAGATTGTACATTTATCTTTGCGCAATGTTGGCTTTGAGGCAACGGTTCACTTATCTCTTAATTATTGTTCTTTAACTAAGTTGGCAAACTTTTCATTAGATCTCGCTTACTATTTTATAATTACTATATCTGTCTCTGAACTAGTCCCCGAGGCAACCTCTTCAGTATAGAGGCTGTATGTGTTCGAGTGTATTTACACGTTCTCGTGAAATATATATATATATATACAGAGTGCCCGGAATTTTTTCTTGCTTTGGAGTGAGAGTGAACCCACAAAAATTTGTGACAACGGCGTTGCACAAATTGTGCTCTTGCGAGACAACCAGTCCTCCTATACAGGAACCCAAACCGTCGTGTTCGTGATTCTGTGAAATTTTACTTTCTCTGCCGGACATACGACGCCGGCTAGAACATGCGACATTGTCGTTTAGAAGAGAATTCGTCAAAATTCAAGTTTAATTATTAGATATTGCGTTATATACCTCTAAATCATAACTCTTCGATCATTGACAGCGCTTAAAACACAGTGAGGCAAATGTGCAGTTCGACATGACGATACTTTTGGTACCAAATACATGGCGATCTATGATTTCTAGTTAATTAAGGTTTTCCGGTAGGCATATTGGAAGTGAGCACATGCATAAATTACCTAGAGTGATTTGTCTAATGGAGTAGGCCTTTTTGCATGCCCTCCGGAGAACCTTAATGTTTTTCGGGCACCATGTATGTATATATAAGAGTTCTGAGCCTATATATTGCCCCTGATGTAAAAGGGTGACATGTGTATTTAGGTAAATCAATGACAAAATGACGATCCTTTATCTGGCCAAACTTTATCGTTTAAATGTGAAGTTACTTTCAGACTTCTGAGTCGCAATGCTTGAATGTGTAAGCATGTGTAGCAAAGTTTCTTCTCGTTGGATTTCAGTTTTTCAATATATATATATATATGCTCAATCTGTGCATTCTAGAGCCAGACGTCTTACCACAATGGAACTCGCGTATCGAGCAGCTCTGTCATCAGGTGAATGGAGTCATCGACAAGATTTCGGTTGCCCACCCGAACTGGTTTGCCCAACAAACTGCAGCTCTCGCCAACAATCAGAGTGGCAATCGACAACAAGAACTTGATAAAGAGGAGGCGATGGTCTCTTGAACGAGCTGAGGCTTTGGCAAAAAGTAAATTACTTTTTATGTGAATATAATTAAAAAATAAACAACGGATTTTCCGTTACGTCATACATTTTAGTTACGTGCAACTGTTCTACTCTAGGAGCTCGAATTCGGTTGGAATTATCGTGCCCTTACCATAAGAATACCGTGTTTGAAAGGTTGAAGAGTTTTAAGATCAATTATTTCTGTAGCTATTTTAAGGTGTGTATCGTTGATAGATAATACAATGAAAATGTGGATAATCTCGATATCTTCGAAATTCTGCACATTTTCTTTGTATATATATAAATATATATATATATATATATTCTGTTAGTTTATTTTCTCGACCTCCATTTTCTGCTTAGTGATACCTACCCGTGGTATAAAAGATAAGATATAAAAGTGTGGCTTGTGTATTTAGGTATACATGCCAAGCAAATAATAAATCAATAGTCAGCTTCTTCTTAATTGTGTGGGCTGGTTCTGAGAACAAGCGAGCGCTAATAATAGATGCTTTAAATAGACGTGTCATAGTCTGTGAGTGCGCACTGTTTCCTAGGAGGAGGGCGGAATATTGTGTTGGAAAACAACCGAAGGTGTAGTTTTCAATTCAACATAAGTTTGCTTTGGGAGAGCCTATTCTAATGTGGACGAAATGTTTTATTGTGTTGGATCAATTCGTATTAGAAATGCCTGCGGTTCTCTCCCCCCTGGGCCATGACAGATACGCCTAGATACATTTAGACGGATGATCTGGCTAACTCACGGCAATGGTTTACAAAAGCTCTCTTTTGCCGTAGATACAACTTAATTGCAATACTAGTTTCAGAGCCGAGACAGCATCCTCTTGATGACGTTATTAAGATTTGTTTTTGCTTGCGTGGGCTACCTGGAAAAGTTTTCTCTATTAATTATGCGCTTCTGCTTACCGAGGGCACCAATTAGTAGAGCAGTGTTTCGAGACCTGTTCCTAAATGTTGACTACTTGAAGCTTCCTTTAAAAGCACTGGTTGAATGCTAAAGTTAACTCGTTATTTGAGTTGACTCCCGATTTCAATCATTTCATCGTTCCAAAACCAACAAATAGAACAATAACATATTCCATCATTCCATGCATTTATATTCAAGTAATACACTTGCTTTAAGCACTCTAATTTAATCAAAGTGATATTTGATAACTCTTATAAGCCAAACAATTAAGCTGGCAAAAACAGTCATCCATATTTGCGCTCGACAAACGGTGGCTTGCCCTCCAATAGTTCCTCGTTAAAGGATTTAGAATGTACTCATTCCAATTACGAAGCCTCATTTAAGATTCGCATTGTTATTTTTGTCACTACCTCCCCGAGCCGGGATTGGGTAATTTGCGCGCTTGCTGCCCTCTTTAGATGTGGTAGCCGTTTCTCAGACTCCCTCTCCGGAATCGAACCCTAACTCCTCGTTACCCGTTACAACCATGGTAAACATATAATATACCCTCGACAGTTGATAGAGCAGATACTTTGAAGGAATAGCATCGACACAAGGCCGAAATGCTCGGCAAAGCTATTTAGAGTCACCACCTATAGTCTTACGACATGGTTTGCACTAATAAAAGCACATCCAACCGAAGCTGAACGTATATGCATGTCTTAGCTCTAGAATTACCACAGTTATCCAATTAACAAAACACATCCCATGAAAGTATAACTGATTTAATGAGCCATTCGCAGTTTCACCATTCAAAGGTTATTACACCGCTGAACAAGCGTATACGACGCCACCGCAGCTGTCTCTATTTAAGGGTTGTATTTAAGGGGAGTCCGAGCCAGGATTGCAGCAGAAAAATCCGGCAGGACCACAGCTTTTCTGCTTAGCAATCAATAAGCTACTTACCGCGACTTTGTTTTGTTTAGATCGTGTTTCTCCATTTCCAGGTTGATGCACCTTCTTTAAAGTCTTGGTCTACACGACGCGGACTTGCTGGGATACTTCACGACAATTGATTCTCGTTACTAATTTTTCGTTACTAAACCTAATCTCGCCAGATCCACCTGCTTAGAGGTTCCGTTTCCTATTGCAAAAGGGGGTTTGGGCCCAATGCGGTCACTCCGGGGCTGTCGTAGCGGCGTCAATGGCTAGCAGCGGATTAAGCGTATCGGGTGCTCGACACCCGGAAGCAGGACAAACACGCTATCTCGATGGAGTTAGCCAAAACCTATTGCGGTCTCTGATGGGCACTCCGCCGCGTGAGAATGTAAGCTCTCAGGCGGAATGGCCAGCCCCTCATACACAACCCCAGCCTCGTGTTATAAAGTTCATCATTAAGCGTTGCCACCTTCCTTCCATCAAATAATAATAATAATAATAATATTAGTCGGTAATATAGTTTACAAGAAAAACTGCACCCTTTAACAGCTTCAGATCCGCGTTCAGCCGTGCGGTGTACGTACATTATGAAAGCGTATTCTCAGTAAACTACTTCCATTACTATTGTGCTATGTAAATAAAGGGTGGAGTCTTAGTCTGCTGTTTGTTAACTATTTGTTCTTTTATTTTCTTTTGTTTAAAAAACCCAGCAGAACGGCATAGTAGATGATGAAATCCGTGAACACTGTAGCGAGTAGTGAGGTGACGACATGGGCGGAGAGACTCCTTCCAAACCTGGTTAGTCATATCTGGTGATAGATAAAATGCTCTGGGAATTTGAGACATTTTTGAGAATACTCACGCCGAAATGTTTCCAGGGCGGCTGTCTGCTGTAAATTAAAGCCGTCTACGACTTCATAAAAAAATTATATTGAGCCCGCGAGCATGTACACTATTCTGTTGCGCGAATTCAACGGAAGGCTAAGTATTCGGCTTTACCCTATTCAACTGCCATAAATCGGAAGTGCTAAGATATTTTCATGTCACTTGGACATCGTAAGCAGCTACGGATGCCATTTTGAACGTGAATAATGTCATGACCGTCCAAACGAACAACTGTGTTGGGTTTCTGATACCAGCTGCCGCGATAAGCGCTTTTCTACAGCGCTCAGTTACATATTGTGAAAAGGTTGTACCTTGAGACGAGAAAATTATCCCGAAATAGCAAAATGTTTCTACGAACTGCAATTGCTCACCGTGAAATCACAGTTTATCTGCGCGGGCTCGTTGCCCGCCACGTCGAATTTTGACAGCCAGCCACGCCAACTCTACTTTAAGATTGTGAACTGCTCATGAAGTACTTCGCAGGCAGATATAGTGGAACGCCTGGTCTTGAACCCATGCTGTTCATCTGGAAGAAATCCCAGTGCTGTCGGAAAATCAGTGACACGTCTTGTTAGTATGCTTGAGAGTAGTTTGTAGACACAACTTCTGTTTGACCGCCACGCGGAAGAGTCCGAAGAGTCCTCTTTTTCTTTTGGAATTACTTTAAGAAAGCATTCATACCACTTGGCTGGACAGAGACATCTGGTAAAAAGAGATGCCGCTGTTTTTGGTCACTGTACCGAGTTACTGCTCCGAACACAAGGAAATCTACTAGTAGGAAATCTACTAGTTTTGAAATATAAACTTTGGAAACACGGCCCTGCTGGGTGTGACAATTTGTAGGTACAACAGAAACTGATTTCAGCAGCAGCAGCCTATTTCATTAGCAACTGCAAAAAATCCTAAATTCACATTTATGAAAGCTGGATTTATAAAAAATCACAGTTATTAAAGCTGGATTTTATGCCACCCTCACGAAGGCTAGATTTTATTCTTATCATGGCTTGATAAAGTGTTACATTTCTTATCGAATCTTACCTAAAATTCACACTCATGAAAGCTGGTTTTCCTGCCATTCTCATGAAGGTAGCATTACAACGACTGGATTTTACTCTTAAGCTCGATTTTCTGAAAATGCCATGTTACATTTTTTGCTGAAGCGTATTTAAAGTTCACATTCATGCTGGCTATCCTGCCCAGCTTTTACGCCACTCTAACGAAAGCTTTATTTCAATTTACATTAATTGAGTTATATTTAGCATGATCAGATGCTAATTGAGTTATATTTAGCATGATCAGATGCTTTGAAGAAAACCTTCGGACAATTAAAACTACACCTTATTTGAATAAGTTTATATTTATTCTTTTAGAGTTATATTTATGATAATCAGTTCCATTTAGCATGATCAGATGCTTTGAAGAAAACCTTCGGACAATTAAAACTACACTTTATTTGAATAAGTTTATATTTAATCTTTTAGTTATATTTATGATAATCAGTCCCTCTGAAGAAAACCCTCAGACAGTTTATAAGTTGTGAAACCACCACACTTCCTTCTTGTGCTTGTTTTACGCCATCGGCAAAGTAAGAAACCTGCAAGTCAGTATCTGAATAAACACATTTATTACTGCCATTTTCCATGGTCACGACAGTAAAACAGTACTGTATTTGAGATGTTACTGTACTTGAGATGTCACACATTGATTGGCATCATATTCTTTGGCGGAAGGTCTTTAATTGGTTCCCAAGCCTTATCGACCTTCAGTTGCATAAGTTTCAATTCTAGTTCATACAGCTCATTCACCGCGGTGTCTATCGCATTCTTCATGTCCCAGTTGCCTTTTACAATCGCAAGCGCCTCGCGCTGTAAAGCTGCTACATCCTGGTCCTCGGTCTCTACTACCTTGCTTTGGCCATCCCATGTCTCAAGATTCTCGAAAATATCTCCCTAAAAGCAAATAGACAGTTAGATCACAAAAAAGCAAACCTGTTTACAAAATATAAAATATTGCGCATATCTTAACAAAATATTGTGAGCAAACAGACAATGAAAAATCCAATAAAAGCCAACCTGTTTACAAAACATTAAATATTGTGCATATCTTAACAAAATATTGTGAAATATTGTGCATACGGCTGAAAGTTCTACGCAAATGTCTGTAATATGAATAACACGTTCATAGCCAAAATAGTCTCTTAATACTGATACTGGTAAACATGACGACGCTTAATGTAATAATATAATAACGCGGCAAACGCACAAATCGCGATTGCATATATATATATATATATATATATATATATATTCACCTTAAAGCGACCGACGGAGTTCTTCTCGCGGAGTTTCCGGATTCTCTTGTCGACAGCCGCCTGCCGCTCGCCGATTTCCTCGTACAGGTCTAGGATGCACTTCTGCGTTTCGAGAATGTACTCCTCTTCCTTGTAGAGCTCACGAAGTTTCTCTTCGTCGACGACGTGGTCCGAGATGTCACGCTTCTGCTCTTCGAAGATTTTCTCCAACGTCTGACGTTCGTAGTCGCTCAGGCCCTTTTTTTGGCGTCCGAACGGGCCGAACGAGTAAGAAGACATTTTTTCGCCACTGCAACGAGTCTCGGCCGGCGACGCCCGCTCACACAGGAATGGCAGGAACAATAATGGCTAAGTGGGCTAAAAGCTGCGTCGCGGCGATAGTCGTCGAACTTTTCGTTCGAAGTCAACGACAGCGAGTCGGGCAAAAGTCAAGCCGCACACAGTTCGGTCCGGTGTCGTTATTTGCCGATAATAGACAGCCTAGCGAAGGTTAGGTAGATCACTGTTTATAGTCGCGTGGCAGCCAGCTATTTGGCGGCAGCTGTATTTTAGCTAAGTCTAGCAGAAGAAAATTCGTCGGTATTTATTGCAGCATTAAGTGAAAAAACGATATTCATTCTCCTGTTCTTTTGCGATCGAATCCGAGCATGCAGTCGTTCCTATAATATGATAAATCCTTTTAATAAAAAAAAAAGTTTGCAATACGGCGAAGTCGCCGACACAACTGTCTATCCACGTCGCAAGTGTATTTCCGAGAAATAATGAAGCGCCGAAGCTGGTTGCTTGAGATCGAAATAAGCCTATTTCTATTGACTAGTGTATGATTTTGAGCAAAATGGTTAATTTACTGAAAGACGAAACAGTCAGACCGCTAGTACGTATATTGATGCAGATCTAAGTTTGTATCTGTGTAGTGCTATGATATCAATGCAGACGACATGCGTGTTAAGAGGACGATTGCTAATCGTTGCATTGTTGGCATAGTATTGGCTTTTAGCGCTGAGGTCTACAGCAAGGTGGGCTTTGATGCTGAGGTATTGATCTACGGTAGGATCAGCATCTGCTGCTTGAAATGTCTAGTGCATAATGCGAGAAACACACTTGGGCAATCTAAACGATCGAGTGCATTTGATTAAAATACATTGCACTCGAGCGTGTGAGATCGCATAGTGCGAGCAATCTTTTGCACTCACAAGTTCTCGTACTAATCTACCGATGAACCACTCGCTAGCAGGTTTAGTAATATCATCCGTAGAATTGCATGACGTGAAAAAGAACTTACCTAGGCCGACGAGGAGCCGGTTTAGTAGTGTATCGAGCAGCATCCGCCTGGATATTCTGCACTGGATTTGCTCCGGAGTCTCAGCCTGGACCGCCTGCTAGGCTGATAGTTCTGATTTTACCGAATGGTTGGCAAGATCGCGGTCATCCTGGTCGAGTAGACAAATCCGACAAGCGATCCCAGGTCAGGGGAGGAAACCATTAGGCGGATTATTATCGCGTTTCCAAATCTCTATAATGATGCCCAAAGGGACAGTGAACGTGTGTAGCCTTATCAAAGGTGGACTCTATTAAGCGAAAATCAGAGCTTTCTTTCGGGGGAAAAACGAGTGTTGAGTGGAAGGGATCTGCACGCATCTAAGATGCACGTAAATCCAGCAATGACACATCATCAACAGCCGCAAGGGCACTGTTCTGGGCCACAATTGGTCCGGGGGTGCAGTATTGTGCGTATGGTTGAACGAGGACCGGACCCGACACCTCCCGGTTCAGCAACAGCTCTCAGCAGAAAGTAGTACTGTTACAACATAGTGAATTTACAGTTAGTAGTTTTATCAACATCAGTTAATTCGCTGCCAGGACGGTTTGGTGAAGCTGTCCTGTGACGCGAACGTCATGAGTTGTGGGTTCGAACCCGGCAGGATAATATTCTAAGATTTTCATTGTGGACGCCTCGTTATTTTCAACGTTTCAAAGGTCACATGCTAAGGCCGGCTCAAGTGCTGTTGTGAATCCTATCTCTGCGATATATCACGGCCGTGCGTCAATTGCTGACGGAGATTTGGGTAACTCTATCCAAACTGAGGACAACGTTATAACGTAAATTGTGTAAATACATTCACTTGCCTAGTAAACATTGTAACGGATCGGTGGCAGCAACGGTAGGCATATAGTAGTTCATATTTTGGAGAGGGAGACACTAATGAGACAGGAGTTGCAGTCCCCTGGGGTTTAGTTAGCACGATGGCGTTAAAGGCTTACACTATGGTGTAAACATTGAAATTAAAAGAAGCCGACATAAGAATTTTAGTGAGGTGGCAATGAGAACGACCAAGAGCAGGCCTGTAACGACAGCTTTTACCGCCGACGGGCTTCATCACGCGTTATGCAACACGGAAGGTTCTCAGGATCCTCATGAGTGTTATAGATGCACGAAGTGTAACAGTTATGAACGCCGCAGTGTGTCCAGAGGTTCAGTCAATAGCCGAACTAGTAGGACGGCAGGAAGATCCAGTGGTAATAATAATAATAATAATAATAATAATAATAATAATAATAATAGTAATATAATCGGCGATCTATTTATTCCGTCAGTATTTCTGCAGGCTGCTGTTTGCAGTGGGACTTGTCAGCAGCAGAGTGAGAAGCATCTCCAACGATGGACAAATGTGAAGCATGCAACATTATAATAACGACACTAAGTAATTGTATACGAACGTTGAATACGTTTTTGTTTTTGTTTTTTTATGAAGTAAGGTAAACACGATGAAGACCTAACTCTGACGTATGCCCGAATCCGTTTTTTCTCTGTTTCTAACGAACCAAACCGTGTGATACAGAAAAAAAGACCTCAATAGTGATACAGGAACGGAAGTGTGCTGTTTGTATGAGACGGATTAGCACTTTGGTGAATAAGGGTCACACTTCAAGCTACCAACGGCACTAGCGTAGAAACCGTAAGCTAATCCACGGCTTTCAACTACGTTAGGGCAGATTGTGCGTCATGCACAGTGATCCGAAATTTCCATATATCCATACTCCCTATTGATGTGTGTGTTTTAATGTTATATGTCAGTACGATAACTCCAAAGGAGTCACTTCGAACTTTTCCACTTCCCCATTCTAGTGTAGTGCTCTTAAACAGATAGTGTGTACATATCAAAACAGACTCGACTCTATACTTTTGTATATATATATATATATATATATATATATATATATATATATATATATATATATATGCGACCTTGCTATCGTCAATTGCGCTAATAAGGAATCCATTATGTGGACTCCCCATTTTGTGGAATGTTGCACCGCATTGCATGCCCTATGAAAAACAGAAACTATTCGGGACTTAACGTAGTAAAAAATCTTTAAAAAACGGTAGGTTAAATTTACCAGGCCGTGGAATCTTAGTACGTATGCGGCTAAACCGATTACTTTTTTTAGAATAGGCAGGACGGCTCTCATGAGGCTTCGCTGCCTTGGCAAAGGACAAATCTTTTCCAGTTGATGAGTTGCGAACGTGCTTCTTTGTGCTGTTTCAAATTGTTGGCGGCGATCAAGCGGCGTGTTATGTAATCCGTTCCGAGAGGTTCAAACTAAATAGTGCTCCTGATATCCATCAACGACGTAGCATAATCCTTTTTGGGCACATGTCCAACTCGGCCTTTTTTTTTATTTTTATTTGGGAGGTTTCGAAAATGCACATACGTCATGAGCAGCTAGTGTGGCACTTGCAAACCCACTAAAACCGTATTTCTTCTTACCACCCCCGGCTCGGTATTGCTTTGACATTACTTCGACACCACCAGCGAAATCTCCGCGCCGTCCGCTCTCATACGTCCAACCAAAACTTGCGACCAAAACGTTTACCTGCTTACATTCATATAGAAGAACCTGTCTTGTCGGCGATAACTTAAATATGCAAAACGCAATTTAGTGGCAGTAAACAGACAGTGAGTACAGGCGTGCATAGCCCAATATCAGCTTTAGTTCAGGTGTGTTAAAAGAACTAGTTCCAGAGGGTATTCCAGAGTTCTCCAACAAATGGGTGACAACAGCAACAAACTGTGGCACAATTGTGTGGCTTCAAGTATCTTACGCAAGTTTTTGGCTAGTACACTTTTAGTTCGGCTGTACCTTCAGGCACAGAAAGTTTCCTTTTTATAGTTATGTATTTTGGGCTTAGCTTTTTCGTCTCACTTAGTTTTTTTTTATGGAATATAAGATACGGCTTTGTCGTGAATGCGTACGGTTACCGACATCCTGTCCGCGAATAGTGCCGATATTGCGGTAATTGATAGCCGTATTTACAGCTTTCTGGAACTCGAAAATCGTGTGTTTTCGTATTGATATTTTGTAGGCTGCTCCACAAAACAATTTGATCTTTTTTAAACATCGATTACTAATATTCCGCAATTAAGAACCTGGCAAGTACACCTAACTGTACATCACATTTGAACTATTTTAACTTTCATCTCGGCAAATCGTGCAAAACTTATCTGGACGAGGGGTTTGTTTAGCAGCACACATAGCCTTCTTTCTAGAGACAGGAGGTTAGTGGCTCTTAACCATGCGCCATAATGAAGCGCTACAAAATTCAAAACCCATTTACACTAACCTGTTTGTTAGTCAGGAAAAAAAATAGCACCACCCATCACATTAGACTTTAGGCATATTTTACGCGTAAGCCAGTCGCGCAATATTTTTTCTAATAATAATAGTTATAATAATATAAAAGGCGAGCACTGCCGAGTGTGCAAACGAATTATATATATATATATATATATATATATATATATATTATTATTATAGATATATATATATATATATATATATATATATATATATATATATATATATATATATATATATATAAATATATATATATATATATATATATATATATATATATATATATAAATATATATATATATATATAAACGATAACTATTACAATTAAAATGGAATATAATTTAAGGGCAAATGTATGGTTGGGACTGTTTCTTTAAAATGTAAAATAAATGTAATTTATATATATATATATATATGCGTGTGTAACAAACTAACTGTATATCCTTAATAACAGTCGCATTGATCGTTTGGAATTGATTTATTCAACTTATCAATTAACTGCAGTAGACAATTGTTCCACAGCACTCTTGCACAAAGTTTTTATGAGTTCCAGAACTCTCACATATGCCGTATAATGAAATTCAGGTTCTGATAAACGTGCTGGCCACTTCATGAAGTTTATTCAATTTTCTTGTAGATAGACCCGAATAAGTACAGTGCCGTACAGCCAACCTAGCGTTGGCTTGCTTAACTTGACAGCAATAAGCCAGCAGTTTCGCAAAACATTCAATCAATGAAAACAGTTGTCCTGGTTAGTTGTAGCCTGTCCGCATCCGCCATTCGATGGAAGTTGCCCATTGGTATATTAACGCTGGTAAACTCTTCAAAGGGTAGATTGGTTTCATTTAGTTGACGACCATACCCAAGCTCAAGTAAAGTAACGAGACTAGCGGCTCTCTTTGGCGTGGTATCTAGGATTTCTAACTCGTTGCTGTCTCTATCACCGACTGGTTGACAAGAAAAACATTACTAGACACTTACTTGATACTTACATATGTTTGATATGAAATACCTGCGAATAGAACGCATGGAAGTGGCTAAGCCGAAATCGCGCATTTAACTTATTTTGTGTTCCAATCAAGCGCTTCTGAACGTTCACTGCTTTATAGGGCTGATAACGAGACGTATTGCTGCAACGTTACGGCCACGTTTTGAAGCAAACTTAACTGTAACTTGAATTGGTTGTAGTCCATTTTGGTATGCCGTTACTATTGTGAGTTCAAAATATGCCCAAGCAGAGATGTAATGGGTGATACCCGTTTGCCCGGAAGTCTGTATACAGGATGCGGCTAAATGTATGGGTATTTTCCAATGGAGTGAAAGGGGGGACGGAAATGTTTCGTTTGGGAGTGACAGTAAAATTACTTTCATTCGGTTAGACCGATACCACTGGCCACGAACATCACTTTATAAAATGTGCAAATGGAAAAGAACAATTTGTTTATGTATATATATATATATATATATATATATATATATATATATATTTGTATATATATATAGATATGCATGTGTGTGTTCCGAGCCTACTCAGCTGGATGTAGGAAGATAACTATTCCACCCGACTATTCTGGGTAGTTCAGCGCGCGTCGTATAGGCGCGAAGTCAGTAGCATCGCAACAGAACGTGAACGTGGTTCTCTCTATACGGACAACAGCTTGGCAAGTGAATCATTTGATTTCTTCCCTATTTTTCTCTCCCTCTCACACCCTCGCTCTCTCTCTCTCACTCTCTCTTTTCTCCGCCCCTCTAACTTTCTTTCTGTCTATCTGTTTGTCTCTGGGCTTCTTTGGCGGGCCACTTCGCTCTGCTTCGCTTTGCACGGTTTGGTTCGGATGCGTCAAAAGCAGCATTAACACACCGGCTATAGCGGAGTGACGCTCGAATCAGCAGGCGAAACCGCCGCAACGAAAGCCAATGAAAACGGCGTTGCTGGCAGCGCTCTGCGGTCGTGGCGGTGGCTGCCGCGTAGACGATAGAGCTGCTTGTCCCGCTGTCGCTGCTGCTGCTACTGCTGCTGCTGCTGCTGATCCCATGGCCACGTACAGGGCAGCGCGTACAAGACGTCGTCGATGCGTTGTTGCTGCAAGTGTCGTAAAGTGTACAACATATGTGGGGACACGCTTAATTTTCAATTCGACGAATGCCAACAGCGCGCGCCGAACAAACGAAAACAGAAGCCGCAACTACGACGACCACAACAACAACGGCGGCAACAACAACAACGGCGGCAACAACAACAACAACAACTGCGACAACAACAACAACTGCGACAACAACAACAACAACAACAACAACAACAACGAAGGACATGATATGATGATCATGACGAGGTTGACAGCGTAGTGGCAGCGACATCTTTGTTGACGGCAGCAGCAGCAACAACAACGATGATGATGACTAAGATGTTTTCACAATAGTAATAACAACAACAACTGCAACTACACCGATATGACAGCAACAACAATAATGACGACGACGACAACGACAAGAACAATGGCGACACCAACAACAACAACAACAACAATTACCGCAGCAACAATACAACAACGCGCCGGCAGTTCTGACGACAACAACAATATAGAGGGCCGAAACGGTGTGGAGGAAAATGCTGACTACCTACACGAATAGACTTAACACATTGACTACTTTTACACTTTCCGCTTTTCGTTTGCGTTTTTTCTTTCTCTCTCTCTCTCTCTCTCCCTCTCTGTGTTTTTTTCCTCTGCAGCAGCTTTATGACTTATTATTAGTATTGCTATTATTAAGAGTAGACTGGCGACCACGCCGATTTCACCGGCCAAGCAAGGACTATTATTAGCTGCACTATGTATAGTAGTTATGAGAGTATAGCAATAATAATAATAATAATAATAATAATAATAATAATAATATGAGGATGATGATGATGTCGACGATGATTATCATCAACGTCATCATCATCATAATAATTATTATTTTTTACACCTATCACTAGTCTTTTACTTTGAATCACGCCCTGCCACACGGCACAGTTCGATAGCAAGAATGTAATAATGAATGACGTGCGAAACGGCGGAAAGCGCCGAACGTACGGGCCGGCGGCCTCCCGTTGTGCTACTTCCCCACCATAGATGGTGGTGGTGATGGTGTTGTTGCTGCTGCTGCTACTGCTGAAGCACGTTGAAGGGCAACAAGAACAACTATTCTTACTGCTACTACTCCTATTACTATAACAAGAACAATAACAACTTCTACTACAACAGCAACAATAACTACTACAACAACAACAACAACAACCATTCTCGTCTAATACTACAATGACAACAACAACACGTCAGCCAAGGTAAAGGTGTAATGTGAACGCCAACAAAGTCAATGTTAGTTGATATATATATATATATATATATATATATATATATACATTTTTAAATGTTTTATAGAGGCTCACTGCTAATATGCGTGATGCACACCGGGCCTCGTTGTTAAAGCCACGGTTGTATGGGACTCACCAACCCACAAAAATTCAGTCGTCGTTCTTGCCTTTTGTCGGGGGGTGGTCGTACTATATATATATATATATATATATATATATATATATATGGTATACGCAAAGCGACCCTCTGTCATACGTACATACTGGAGCACACGACTACCAGGGATACAACAAGCTGCCCCTTCAACAAGACACAAAGACCTATGGCGCCTAACATCGCATGGTCGCCCAAAATCACACGAAGTCTGCAGCAGCCCTAGAAGGTCTGTCTAGATATATTTTCTGAAAATGGACCGAAGAACTAGCCTTAAGATTTTGTCCTTCAATAAAACCCCCAACACGGAGAGATTACTAATCGGCAACGTACACACAGGGCCTGCATCTACCATAATTCCGATCGCTTAAGTAGGAAGCTACACAGTAACCAGTTTGCACGCCTAGGAGCACTCTTAACAGGTTTAGTTACATATGCCACGTTCGTGCAGCGATAGTTAATTAATCACAACGTTCAGTCATGTTGAATCTCACGAAGTTGTAAAAATGTGAAAACGGACAGAAAGCAGGTTGCTCACGGGTCATGAGTGACTAAGAGTAAGCAATCACGTAGGTTGCTTGACAGATGACCGATTCCAACAATTTGCAGAGAACGACTGTTTTTTGATACTATACAAGTCTTTTGTTTATTTTCTCCATATTAGAGCTTTTTTGTGCACAGAAGGAATGAAAGCTGCAAAATGTGTTTTAGTAAATTCTCCGGAAAGGCATCAAAAGCATTAAAGCTGACAACAACTCTTTGCCGAACTTCGAGGGCGTCCGGATAGGTCCTTGCAAAGTGTCTCAAAAGGCTGTTTACCTCCTTCCTTGGACCGTTCTTTGCAATCTTGCTGTATTCCCTTTTAATAATCGTGAGAAGGCCACAAATCATCTCATGTGGTTGAAGATATCCTTAGGACAGTCTGACGGAGACGCACAATCCGAGTGTCCAAGATAGCGTGTTGACGTTTCACAGCCAAATATAACCTTTTTCGAAGGTAACGCTTATTCTGAGAATAATTTTCCAATTCAAGAGCAGAAGTAAACTGTGTAACGTGATTGCCTCGAGTTCTCTCACATCTCAGTGGAATGTGAATGTCCACAATAGCATGTAAGAAGTTCAGCAGTTTGGAGTGTATTTATCGGAGAATATACATTCACTGACAAACAGGGACCAGTTTGTGATGTTTAGGCGTAGACGGAGATCTAGTTTGTGCTGTTTAGTCACAGATTTCATACAAATACCTGTCAATGTCCAGAAAGGCCGTTTGATGATCCGATCAGGATGATCGAATAATATATTTATATATATATATATATATATATGAACCGAGCAAGATGGCTTAGTGGCAAAAGCCTTTGTCTTGCACTCGGGAGGTCTGGGTTCGAAACCCAGACCGGCCACTCCTAAATTGGTTTTCATGGTTCCCAATTTAAACAAAGTGAATGCCGGGGTGGATTAAATATCGACCATAATCGAAAAAAACGGGGAGCACAGATGTCTCAATAAAAAGAGATGGCGCATTACCATCCAACCCCCCCCCATTGTTTAAAAAAAAACGATTGTTGACAGGATGTTTGCATGAGATCTAGCTTATAGGTATAACCTTCCACAACCTTCCTCGTAAGCCGCCGGTTTAGGCGAGGTTGTTTTCTTGTAATGGAGCAGCACTTATCTGTGATTGTAATAAAGCCCCCCCCCCCTTCAAAAGGGTACGCGAATATAGAGAGAGACGGTAAAGTGGTAAAGGGGCAGCTACGTTCTTCCATGTGTTTATAAAACTTCCATAAAATCCATGTGGTTATAAAGCTTATAGGCAATATATATATATATATATATATATATATATATATATATATCGATGCAGCTATTGGTGCTCTGCTCCTGCTGTTACTACTACGATTAAGAAAACGGTTATCGGACAACGCACGTGAAAGACAGAATCTATTGAAGGGTTAGTTCACAGTCATAGACGAAGGACAATCGTTGTCTGTCGTTGTCCTTCTCGAAGTGCGCATGCGTTTTTGGACAGGGATATCGCATTATGTGGCCAATTATATGGTTATTTGTGATCGTACTGTGGAAGGCGTCTCATTCTTGCGCGCCCCATATTGCCCTTCTTCACGTCAGGTGCCGGCATCTTGTCGCCGGCGTCACAGGCGATTACGGTTTGACTCTTTTGATTCCGTTTTTCTTTCGAGCTGCGCCAGCTCGTGCAGCCGCTACTGGACAATCAAGCGTGAACATCAGGTACTAAACGAGAAATGTGCAGACGCACTAACTAAACGTATGTGGAGAGAATATTTCGACACAAATAAAATGGTAACCTGTACAGCAACAACACAGCCGTAACCAATCTAGCAATCATATAACCAGTGCCACATAATTACGTACCACATAACTGTATTTTATTGTGCTCGCAGCAATCATATCCCTAACAAATTTAGCGAGAGTGACAAATATCATACGATAATACTATAGAAATTAAAACGACGACAACCATGGCGGCAACAAGAACTACACTAGCAACAACAGCAGCACTATGCTATGAAATCTCGTACTTAAATCGGTAAGGGCAAGCATTCCTCTAGTTCGTCCAAAATAAGGGCCCCTAAACGATGACGACACCGTAAAACGAAAATACTTTCGGAACAATCCTAAGAAAACACTGTTACGGCATTTCTGGCAATCCTTCCCCCGGCGATGGAAACGACCCCACTACGGCCACTATATTGCCACGTTGAACTTCCATGGAGATACGGTGCACCAGGAATTCTCCGGCTCACGCGTCCTTCATCACAGCAGTCACCCTCTTTCCGAGCTCCTTGAGGAACTTGACGATCGCCTCACCCATTGACCCCAACGTTTCAATGGCGATCGGCTGAATTATGTATTGCGGCGACAGCTCCCTGTACTTCGACAATTTGTGACTTTCAGCAAGACGTGCGCTCGCGCCAGCTTCCTGACTTGTGCGCGCAATGTAACTGCTGGCAAGTGTACATGAAACCGTCGCGTCCCATACTAGCAGACGACCCCGTTTCCATGGTGTTAGGGTTTTTCCATCTGGGCGTAGGAGACTGTTGGTGCACATGCCGAGGGGCTCTTTCACTGAAGAAATCTGGGCGCCTTGCAGAACACGGTGTACGACATCGTTGATGGCGAAATGTCTTGGATGACGACCGGCACTAAACCGGCAGGACAGCGCGTGTTCCGCCGTAACGGTATTTTTGGACCGGCATAGGTTACAAATGTGCTTTGCGCATACAGCCTCCCCACAGTGACAACTAATATTTGACTATTTACAAATGAAACATTAAATAAACTTGTCGTACTCTCGTTCTGAGTGAAATCCTGGTGAAAAAATCCTAAGAAATATAGAAGCGTACACAATATCAAAGCAAAAAAAAAAAAAGCAAATAAAGATTGAAATACGTTTTCTAACAATTATCAGATTGCTGTGTCAAAGGCGCGTAGTCAACAGTACACCTTTTGAGTTATACCCTAACAAATAAAAACAAAGCACTATTGAATTGCTGCTATTGAAGCACTTGTGATTGCTTGAAGCTGGTTCTTTCTGGAACTAGTTAACATATGGCAATATCACCGAAACGTTGGCTAAGACACTGACGACACCGTTCTACCTATTGTCTCAAGTGTTAAGCTAGTAAATAATAATAATAATAATATATTTTTTAAATACGGGTTTAATATTACCATTATGTACATGCACCACAATGACTAATATATTAATATATAACATCTACAACATTGCTAATAAGATTAGTAATGAGAAGTGTCGGGACCTCGATGTTTTTGAAAGACATCGCAAAATGTACAGAGAATATTGCGGGCGACCTACGCGAAGGGATGATTCAGAGTCACATGATGTTATTAGCTGTTTGTAGATGGGACGAAACTTCTATTATAGGCACGATATGCTGACGTGAATTTAGCTCAGGAAACATTAAATTCGTTCACTCAACACAGTTGTATGTATTAAAGACTAATAATAAAAATAAAGGGAGTAACAACTGCTGGCGAGGATTCGGCCAGTGTGACGGCAGAGCCTAGTAAAGTAGATCGCGTGCACGTGCATCGACTATTTCTATTAATTTGAATTTTTACTACGCTTTGAAAATCGCCGACTGTACTGACAACAAAAGCAGTGCCCGCAGGCTTCCCGCGCAGGTGAATACACAGTGCTCTCTTATTATATAGCATCGTCTTAGCATTGCGTAAAACGAGTCGCTGCTAAGCTAAAACTATGAGCACTTGTAAGTTTATGTTCTCATTCAATATCGATTAATGCCTAGTCAGTGCGTGCGCGCACACATGCGAGCCTTTGAGCAAAGGTCCTTTCGGTCCCATCGACCGAACGCGCAGCTCTTTGACGTGTATAAAATAAACTCCTCCCTCCAAAGACGATCAACTGAGCTGTATCAACTTTATTTTTGTTGTTAGTCGATCTCGTTTCATTTTTTCAAATTGAGTACAAACATGCCTTGGTTAGTATGCACGCGGATGACATAATACTTGTACACTGCAACCTGGGTTCCATCAAGCATATATCATCTTACATACAAAGGTAAAGGTACATTTAAAAAGACCTCAGATAAATGTCAGGAAAACCAAGGCTATAACGTATAGACGTTTGGCCGACGCTGATGTGAAACATTGCCGAGGCGACCACTTGCTGGCGTTTGTAAACTGCTTCCCCTATCATGGGCTACGACTTCACTACATGGGAATACAGTCTTTACTGCACGCGTCGCAATTCGGTCAACCTTTTCATCAAAACCGGTCAACCTTTTCGTCAAAACCGGTCAAGCTTCGCTTTACAAGGTGGCGGGGAACGTCCGTCAACTGTCTGAGACTGCGGCTGTCCGGCTCTTCATCGCTAAGGCTCCTCTAAAGATGGTGTAGTGACGGTCTCGATAGATTGTGGAATCATCTGACGCCGGCTGTATCCAGATCAACTTGCTGGAACAGTGTTTTGCACTTTCTATCAAGCGGATTCGTGCCTTTCAATTAGGGCGCGACACCGCTACACAAAAGTCTTACTTATTGCCAGAATGCTCACTTATTGTGGAATTAGGTAATAATTGATTAAAATAGCCGCGCACCGAGCTAACCAGACAGTGCACGCTCAATTGGGAAGCAGATATATTACAGAAGCCAAATATGTTGGCCCGTATATCAGTTAGGAAAAGTAAATTACGATGACATAGCTTCTACTATACTGTAAAGTTATCTTAGTATCTGCATGTTCATCCTAATATACTTCTGAACAATTTAAATACTAGAGTACGAGTTGGCTGTTGACAGACTAGACAAACTGAACTAAAACATGGCGCAGGCCCACGTTTAATGTACGTATCAACGTTTTAGAAATTATATGCTCATATTTTGTCCCGCGTTCCCCCTTAAACATATTCCAGGCAATTATATACACAAGGACTGTTGGGGAAACCCTAGATATCTCAACATGTCCGGCCCTCGGTGCATTGAAGGTATACCACACGGTGAGTTCCAAGCCCGTAGGGGTCGTAGGATGGTCTAAAATTAAAAACATCTATTTTAATTTTTTTTTAATTTTAGGCAGTTATATATATATATATATATATATATATATATATATATATATATACACATATATATATATATATATATATATATATATATATATACACTGCTTACGGGGCAGCATATGGCTAAGTCACATTGAACCGGCCCGAAATGCCGTAACGCTAGCGAGTTTTCTCTGCAGCGCTTCGGGATATTTGCAGGTACATATCGTTAGAGTTTGGCTGCCGGCAACGCTGACGATTACACTATCGAAGAGTCGATCGGAAAACACGCCTTTAGCCCATTATGGCCCGCCGCCACATGAACTCATTCGTCAGATTAGCTCGGAACGGCCAGCGTCGCTCACGCGTCCCCGGGCACCGACCGCCTCTATCCTCTCGACAGAACACATTGGGCAATGGGTGAACGAAAGCAACATAGAAAGGATGGACACAACAACAAAATACTCGAGCATACACCCACACACCGCCGAGACAGCAACGACAACGACAACAACAACCGCAGCAGCAGCAACAACAACGGCAATAACAGCAACGACAAAAACAACAACAACAACTTCGTTCAAAATTCGACCGTCCGATTCCAATCGCTCTGGCGGCACTCACTGGCAAGGGGGAGACGGAGTCGCATGTTAGAGGGGAGCGTCTTCCGCCCCCGGCAAGCGCCCCCCACCCACCGACCGACCATCCCCCCTAGCCTCCTTCCTGCCTTGAGCCCCTAACTTCACCCCTAGCCTCCTCCTCCTCCTGCCTTGAGCCTCTGTGCTCAGTACACTACTTCGTCGTATCTCTCTCTCTCTATATGTTTTGACGGCGCCCCATGGGCCATTTTACTTGGGCCTGTACGACTTCTTCGATTGCGTCGTCTTCGCGCCCAGGCGCACGCCAGCAGTCTCTACCACAGCAGCACAGGGCTGCTGCCGCCGTCGCCATAAAGGTGCGGTGCACGCCGTGCTCCTAGCATCAACAAGGACGCCGCCAGCAGCAGGAGCAGCAACAACAGCAATAGCAGCAGCAGCAGCATCGCATCGGCTATGGCTTCGGGAGTGGCGGTCGTACAAACGGAGCCATTGCCGTCGCCGTCGAATCATCGGACATAAATATCAACAACAAAATCCCGTTCCCGCCGCCAATCCCCGCCGCTTTGTCAGATTCGATTCGACGAGACAAAGGCCGCTGGCCGAAGCCCACTGGGTCGCTAGGCGTCCTCGTCGTCGTCTTCGTCGTCGTGCGACTTCACTCGGTTTGCGCTTCAGCCGCCTGCTGGCTGCGCCGGCCGCGGCCACAGCCCACAACACCTTCGTTTGCGTTGTGGTCCCTCACCTCGAATGGCTGGCTGGCCCTCAGGTACTCTCTCGTTCGTTCGTTCGTTCGCTGGCCCGCTCTCTGTCTGTCTGTCTGTCTGTCTGTCTAGCGCTTTCTCTGACTCTCTGTCTTGAGATGTGTCTTTGGCGGCCAGCTTGAGAGTCGAACGCTCTCGATGGAAATCCGCACGCGATCCCGCACGGCCAGTCAGCCGCATGACTTGAGAATACGAGAGAAATATATATATAGAGAGAGAGAGGGGGGGGGGGTAAACGCAAAGAAAAAGACATCGACAGATAGGGAAAGATTGGCTGGCAACGCAGATCGAAAGCAATGCGCAAAAGAGTCAAAACGAGATCGAGACGGAGAGATGGAGAAATAAAAGCCACATAGGCGAACTGGCGAGGCGCACTGTCCAGAAAAGCCCGCATCATTGACGCAGCAGCAGCAGCAGCAGCGGCAGCTAAAAGACCGATCCTAAGCGGCATCAGCATCTGTAGCAAGAAAAGGGAGCCTTGCTTGCCTCCGAGGCGTTTGACGCAGCTCGAGCTGCTAAACTTTGCAGTCCCCACCTAATCTTTTTCGCCCGTCCAACGAACCGTTGGTCGGCCGTAGTTCGACACGAAGTCGGCCAGATACACTTGGACTGTGTCCATCCGACCAGCCCGTGAGTGCATTGCGCTTGTTTGGTTTGACCAGTTCGACTATATGGCGGCGCGTCAGCGTATCTCCTGCACCTCGGAGACACATCGCGGCAGAGGGGAACTGCAGTAATGCGTACCGCACCAGGTAAAAAAACTTGATATTACTTCCACTCTAGGCGCAGTTTGCGTCGGCTGTGGGAGCGAAAATGGTCAGTAATTACTGTGGTCACCTACCTAATAGAAGTTGTGGCAGCGGTAACAGAAGTTCCTTTAGTACACTTAGCCAGGACAACAACTTAAAAAAGTACAATTGAGTGAACTCCACCCACTCCAAATAGGCTAATTCGACTGTCACTCAAAACAATTTGACCCGATGTACAAATTAAAAGTATTATAATACAAAGAATTAGAAACCGGGCACTGAATCGACAGTGCCGTCGTGAGGTCGTCTGCTTGAGAGTTTAGCGGCCCAATGAGTTTTCAACCAGGCATATGGTGGCATCATCTACACGTATTTATATGTAAGGCCTGCCTTGTTTTTACATCCGGTTACTTCACACCGTGAAGCTATACGCTTCTTGCTGCCATTTTAGGTACCATCGGTTTTAAGCACATGCGTGAGCGAGAAAGCAAGCGAACAGAGCAAAGTTCAAAACGAACGCCATTGCGTCATGCGGGCTGCTGGATTGGATTGGAATGGATGGATTTATTATCAATCGCTTAACAGCTTATACTTAAATGCATGTGTCACCCTTTTATCTCTAGGATTTCTTCAACAGTCCTCGTGGCAACTGTGTGTGGTCGCTAACTTTCGGTGGTATGATTTTATGAGTTGCTCTAAGTTTATCTATTATATATTATTCAATGAAGAGTTAAGCGTATATTCTCAATGAGCATTGCACAGAGAAAATTCGATCAACGATGAGAATCTAACCGGCGACACCCCGGTATAGGACAACCATGATTAGTGCACTAGTCTCCTAGACCACGTTGCTATCGTCATATTTTACGTGTCATATAACTGCCAAAAAGCGTAGTATTTGCATTGCTTTAACGTAGATGTACAACCGTATATAACAACGCTAGATGTCGACGACATAGAGTTCGGAGCGCAAACATGCCAAAGCTAGCGCCGTCTCAGAAACAACCTCTGCAGTTCTCTGTGGCAGGTTAAGAACTTCTCACTACCTTTAAGTGCTTGTTCTGATAATGCCTCCTCTTGGCAAGAGTAGAGTTGATTGGCTGACTACTAATGTCGAACAAAGGACAAATGAAGGTTACTCGAAGGTTCAGAGGTTGTGTTTGGTTTTATCTTATTATTTTATTGACTTTCGGATTTCTGCTACCGAATTGCTACTGGCTAGATTGGTACCGTATAGTTTATACAGTATAGACAATGAGCTCGTTGCAGGGTTCACAGCGATATTATAATACGAAAACTAAAGCAACATTTAAAGCAACAAAAGTTAACACGGAACTGGAGACTCTAGCAGCAACGTTTTGTGTTCGTTCGAACAGTACGTTGCTTTATAAAATCCCAGCTGAGTTTGCAACAAAGTTGCTTTAAGACATGTATTGTCAAAGGTATTTCAATTATTGCAACATGATACAAACTCACGAGGAAAATAACAAATACAGTTCAGTAACCTTATACATTTATTCTAAACATGCGCTCTCCACCTCTTCAGACATGGTCTGTCTCTTCTACGTAGAATCGTCGGAAAGCTTTGACAAGCCAATGTACAATAAAGTTAACTTATGACAATCTATCAATCAAGTTTCATTGGCGCCCAGCAAAGTGGTAATCTGACACCTTTCGTTCAAAATGTACACAACTATTTGTACATACGAGTATATGTACAAATCTACAGTGTGTAAGCAACGAAAAAACAAAATTGAGTATAATTACCACAATAAAAGTTTAAAACTTAATAACTAACCCAATACATGTTTAAGACCTATATAATAATATAAGTTTAAAACATTTTACTACGAGTCACGATTTTCTTCAGCTGCAAGAGAAGACGTCGTTTCAAAACAACGGCCCGGCCTGTATTTCGATGCACCAATGATAGCTCGTTCCAGGCAGCATGTAGGCCGGAGAGTACCGAAGAAGGGTGATTCTGAACCCCGGCACCCTGAGTTGGTAACTGTAGCGCTGCGACTGTACTAAGGTAAGGGGAAAACAGAACAATCTAAAGAAATGCCATTGTTTTGCATCTCGAATTACAATCTTGTGTAAGGAACGTGTTACATTTCAGCCTGGAACGCACCTTTTTTGCACCTTATAGGCTAGCACCGCTAACTCTAAACGTGCCAGCTGATCAAGCCTGAGAAGCCCGAGCCTGGTGTCAGTCCACCAATCGACTCCAGACGAAGTCACACCCCGCAGGACGAAGAAGACCACGTCATGCTACACAAGCCTGAGCTTTCAAATGCTCGTGTAGCACAAAGGTAAGGCATTTTGCCTCTGAGCTCAGAGGGATAGCAAAGCCGTCTACTCATGCAGCAACATTATGGACAAGGTGGACATTCAGGTGAAAGCATTATGTAGTGTGTTTTTATCCGTTTGCCTATTGAATTTGGTTGGACATTGTCTTGCTGGTACATCTCTCATAGCAATAGCAGTGATCTCGAGGTAATGGTTCAATTCAACAATTCCGAACCAGGAGAGTGTGGGAGAGGTGGTTTTTAGTGGGTAGCACGCTCGGATTGGATCGAGTATTATACTCTTCCCCGTCGTTTAGTCCCACACTACCCTTCATTAACATCGGAGGGTGTGCGTAAAGCATTTTTCACCTCTACAAAAAAAAAGCAGTGTTAACATAAAAACAAGTGGGCTGAGCTGTGCCTAGAACTACCCTTTGACGAACTTTGAGGTGATGACTACTGCAGCTTTCCAAGAAAACTTGCATATGAGTTGACGCTTAACGGTTTTAGTAGCAAGTTCCAGAACAAGTTCCACAGCGTCAATACACACGTGGAACTGGTTAGTAAACTTAGGGATTTTTTAACTCGAAAATTATATTCTCGTGTATCAATCGTAGATACTTGTATAAACACAACTAAGGACATGAGCTGAACGAATAAGTATAACTGAATTGGTCTCCTCCAAAGGGGCGGGCGCATGGCTCTACGCTTACTCTATGGCTCAATCGCAACTCTTCTAGATGACGAGTCTGTGAGGATCGCGGTCGGACTTCGTTTGCTGGCGGACATAGTGTATGCGTCTGCGGAGACGTCGTCCGGTTGAACGGGCGCCACGGGCTGTTGCTTATCGTTCCGCGCTTTACGTCCTGGAACCCGTCGGACTTGACAGGAAGGGTCGGTAGATTGCTGACGATCTGACCCGCGGGAGCGGTTGCATGCTGGTTTGGAACGCGACAGTTAGAGACTCATTATCCTCTTCAGTGGTCAGTGCTGGCGCAACCCGGGCGGGTCATGCTTCAGCTCTCGGCGAGGCAGGCAAGACGGTGAATAACCAGAACATCGGGTATCCGTACAGGTATTAGTGGAATTGGGCGACCTGACGCACGTTTTTTTCAGCAAGACAACGCCACGTTTCATTTCTCGGCAATCACTATAGCCTTCTTTCAAGAACAAGGAGTGCCACTTTTTGACTGGCCGGCATTGTGTCCAGACCTGAATCCCATCGAATATCTTTGGGGACATTTGGTGAAACAGGTTTACGCAAATGGTCGACGTTATGACAATTTGTCGACCGCTCATTAACTCCATAAAAGACTGAGGCTACGATTTAATTCAGAAAAAAGGACGAAAAAACCCGTTTCTGGGATAGAAGATGTAGTATCAAATAAGTCATACAGCTCTGCTAAGAATCGAATACTCCGTAAGGCGTTATTATTGCTAATCTTTTGCAACACTGTTTTTTCACACTCTTTTATTTTTGTATGAACCGATTGTGAGAAATGAACACCATACTCGCGGTTTGTCATGTACATCATGCGCTTAAAATTTCAAGCCATTCAAATAAATCAAGCCGAAATTATCACCAAAAAATATGAGTTGCTAATTTTTTGCAACGCACTTTACTATAGCATACATAAAGTTTTACGCAGAACTGCGTCGCCTTCAACATCGGACTCGGAAACATCATGTAGATGCTTTTCTCTAACTCGCATTTGTTTCTAAATAAAACAGTGGAAAATCTACGTATATATATATATATATATATATATATATAAAGCGGATCGACAAGTTCTAATGCTTTGAATTTCAAAAATTGAGATCACAAAATATTCCGGTTGTTTTGCTTAAAAGCGCCGTTTCTTAGCTATACACAGGCGAAAATCCAGCCTTTACGTATACTATGTATATGTGGTATCGTCGATCTCGTGACAGACGAGAAAAGACCGTGAAGGCTTTCGTCGTCAAATGCAGAAAAGAATGTTGAAAAAGTTCGTGATATCGTACCCAACAATCGCCGTATTTCTACCAGGGAGATAGCTAAAGAATTAGAGATACCTTATTGATCAGTTATAACAGCCGGCGTCAGAAGACTGTTAGCGAAGTTCGTTTTCAAAATGTTGAATTTTTCAGCAAACGAACATGGGGAACGTCGGGAAGTCCGAATTGAACCTTTAGGCGGTAGCAGTAGACCTTTTTTGTTCCCACGGATAAAAACAACTTTTGAGACTACAGATGAAATATAGAAAAAATCGCAACTCAACTCGATTTCTAAAGACGCAGTTAAAATGTTTTTTGAAGGGTGGGAAAGAAGGTGGCATAAATACATTCCAGCGAATAAGACGTTGTAATCATGGCATCGCGCAAAATGTAGCCTTAAATATAAAAACATAACAATAGGATTAACATCGTCTTCCCAACTGCCAATTGAATAACCGGCGAGTAAGCCAAATTCGTCATTTGCTTAGGGACAGGTCAACAGCGCATCGAGCCCGGTGGCGTGGTGGCTTAGGTCTGCGCCTCGCAACCGGATGCGACACATAGGTGCGCGGGTTCGAACCCCACCGTTGCACATTTGTATTTATGGGGGTCCGTCTATGAAGCAATGTGAAAAACAATTCCGTGGACGTTAAATCTTGGCTGAGGGTCAGCCCGAAAACTTTACTTAAATTAACAGCGCAGCAGCCGTTGCAACCGCAACAAAAACGTCCTGTCTATGTCGGCGGTGATATGACTGACATAATATGTACGATTACAGGAGACATCGTAACATTGTCGGTGCTAAAAAGACGCGATATGTGATATTAGAGCGCAAACTGCAAGAAGCAGAAGATTCAGGGGTTTGGTGGGGGGAAGGCGAGCGGAGAAAGTCGGGAAGAGGCAGGGGGGGGGGGGGGATAATGGAGGTAGAACGGCGACAAGGGTAAATAGTGCCTAATTAACACATGACGATCAGCCCATCCGTCCGTCCGACCGGTCATCTGAACAGGCGCTTCTGAAGATGCAATTGGCAAAGAAATATGACGGGTTAGCATAAGATGATGGGTCGTCATCCACTCTGATCGTTTCGTCTGGATGGCCCCTGCTCTCTGCCTTGATGTCGCCTCTTGCTGTTGCTTCTCCTATCTCTCTTGCTGGTACTCCCATCATTATGATTGTTACTACTACTACTACTACTAGAACTTCTACGACGACGGCAAATACTGCGATGGCTGTCTTCTGCCTTTTGTTAGCGATACTACGACGTTGTCATCGCGGCTACCGTCGCCGGCGCCGCTGCCGACGCATAGGCAGCTCGCCGCACAGGGCCTTCATTTTCATCGTACGTCGTCTAAAAGCCTAAATTCAATTACTCTTTCGTGAAAGATTAAACTTAACCTTCGGATTGTTCGCTGGCTGGCTGGCTCGCTGGCCGACCGCGTCTGCACTTGTTCTGCTGTCGCGTCAGGCTGTCTGCAGCGCCCGCTTTAGCAATAGCGTGTAATAGTCATAGTAATAGTAGTCGTGTAAGCAGTACTCTGGACCTTGTTTGCAGAACGGTAACGATGTGGGCCGTGGAACCCGCTGCTGCTGCTGGTATATATTTTCTCTGACTTTCATTTCCCTCTGGTCTGTCCAATCTATTTATTTAGCTATCTATCTCGTCCCTTCCTTTTTCTCTCCCTCCTCTACCCCTCCCCTCTCTCTATTTCACCCTCTGTCTCTCTCTATTCTCGCTAGCACGCTCTCGACCTATGACTATAGCCTTCTCTCGGCTGCTCTCGCGTTCTGCAGTGTCAGTTCCCCGCTACATGTCTCAATCTTCAACACTGAACCAGTTAGCCTGTCTATCTGGTCGGCCACTGCCGCTGCCATTCAGCCGAATAGACAGGGCACGCAGGCAGGCCACGCAGCCAGCCAGCCAACCAACGATCCAACCAGCGAGACCAGCCGAACAAGCCAATCATAGGCTTCTGGACTTGTCTTTTTTCTCTCCTCTCCGCCAACTCGAACTACAAAACCAACACAACCACGCCAACGAATGGACGGTGGATGGATGAACGAACGAACTTCGAGCCGACGACCATCACCTCCACACAAGAAGTTCTAATGAATCTCTCCTCGACCCCGGCGACGACGACGACGCTACAAAGAGGTGTGCACACATGTTCACCGCTGTCATGAGCGTGCGTCTGCAGAAATGGATGGGGAGTGTCAGAACGCCGAGGTGAACACGAGACACACGACGAAACAAGCGGGGGCGGTGGGCAGCGGCGGCTGCCCCTCTGCACCCCCCATCATCATCATAATCTACATCAGCATCCTCATCAGCATCATAACGACGAGCTCCACCACGACCACGACCACGGTCCTGACGACACCATTGACAAGAACATGTGTTTCGTGTGTTGGCGTGGACCGAGCTGATGACGATGATGATGCTGGATTGCGGCTGAAGCGCCGGTGCGCCCGCGGTGCAGGACTGAGGCAACGACGCGGGTCGCGCCTCGTCCGCGCGTGGTCGTTCCTGAAAACAGGGACCGCGTGGACCCTCTTCCGCGTCGATGTGTGTAAGTACAGACGGACAACAACAGCTTCTGCTGCAGGCCAAGTAAGCAGGCCAGCAATGAGGGCGATGCTCGGGTTTGCACGCGCTGTGCAACGAAGGACGAAGCTCCGGTTGTTGACGACGACGGCGGCCGCTGCTGCAGCAGCAGCAGCTAGCTGTTGGCGGATGTTTTGAACACTCAATTCATCAAAGTGCGCTGTTTAATTTTTGACATAGTGACCTCGTTGGCTTCCTACTAACGAACGATTCCCCTTTTTAGCCGCCTGCTGCCGCTTCTCTCAAGCTCTCCTCCCCAGTGCTAAGCTATCTAGTGCCCCTTCCCTGCCGCTGTGCAGCAAGGCTGTTCGCTGAGCAGTCTGTCAACTTGACTGTGTTGGGAATCCGCAGCTCGTTCTTGCAGTGGGTGGCTGTTGTTGCGGTTGTTGCTGTTATGTTGTGGTTATGGTTGTTGCCGCCGTCGTCGTCGTCGTCGTCTTGTATGCAAGTCGACATAGATCTTGAGATGATGGGATCCCGGTAGGCATAATAGAATAGTTGTTGTATTAGCATAGTAGTAGATCGTATGCACAAGCGAAGCACGCGCGTGCAAACCCACGTTTTTGGCTTGGGTGACACAAAAAAGCGGCAAACACAGACAGACAAAC